>JBBPTB010000033.1:0-59047 GCA_038093875.1 Boletus tylopilopsis | reverse complement strand
CTTCATCGTCCATGGATGGGCAGACTCGGGCAGAGTTGTGCGACCTCATCGACGAGCTGTGTCTTGTCAGGGGGCCTGCTAGGTATCGCAGGACGAACCTTCTCAGAATTTTTGGGCGCAAGACGAAGGATGTTGGGGACGATATCCATGTTTCGTAGGATTAGACATGATCTTGTTGCACTGCGTATTTATCCTTGCAAACTTTCAAGGAACCTACTCGTAGCTCGAATAATTCATGCTGGTCAAACACGAGTAAAGCCTAACCCCGGCCTGACTCATCGACAATGTCCTCCTCGTTTGCCAAAACCAAGCTCAAAACAGCGAGAGACGCTCTCGGGAAAAAGCAATACGAGACGGCGCGCGATGCAGCACTCCAAGTGCTCGACTATGAGCCCGACAATTACAACGCGTACGCCCACTTTGGATTCTTTCACTCGACCCTTGGAATCGACACATAGACCGACAGCCATGTGTTCCTTGGCCTCGCCCTCCTCGAGCTAGGAGAACACGATGAGAGCGAGCAAGTAAAGTCGTCGCGTGTCTATCGCGCGTTCGGAGAGGCCTGACAGTCGGCGTGCACAGCATTATCGCAAAGCCATCGAACTCAAGCCAAACCAGATCCTTGCTTGGCAGGCGAGTCGCGCGTCCGTTCATCATGTATCTCGAGTCGCTGACCCAAGTCGACTGCCCCTCCACAGGGCATAGCACAACTGTACGAAAAGAGCGGTCGATGGGATGCGCTGTCGGAGACGCTGGAACACAACATGCAGACGTTCGCCAAAAGGTACGGCCATGGCCCTTAGTGCTTTCGAGTAGCTCGATAGACGTTCTCTCCAGCGGCGACGTCACCAAATGCGCGGAGACGCTCCAAAAGTTGATTTCGACCCGGAGAGAACACGGGACGCGTGCACAGGTGGGTACGTTCGATGCCACGTCCGAATGTTCGACACGTCGTTCGTGCAGGTAGTGAGCGCACTGTCCTATCTGCTCCCGGACTCGTTGTTGTCGACGACGTTGTCCAATTTACCACCGCCGGATCCGACGAACCCGACGGCTGCTTCCATATCTGACATTCAAGCCGCGGTCCACAACTCGCTCCCCGTCATCGAAGAGCTGGTATCCATGATCGAACGGGACGAAGCGTCCATGTTCAAGAATGAATTCGATAAGAGACGCACGCGTCTCGGCGGGCCGTCGCCTGACCAACTGAAGAGGGACATTGGCGTGGAAGTATGGGGTACATCCAAAGTATGATCGATTCAGTGAGAGTCTCATGTCTGCTTACGACGCCCCGTCAGTTGCCATCCCTCTACCAGGAAGTCCTCAACCATCCACATACCTCGGATGAGCTCCGTCGTGCTACCGAATCGAAACTCATCGTGTACAAACAGAAATACTTTTACGCACTGCCGACGACATCCCCGGAGAAGGCGACCCTTGGGAAGGAACTTGACGAACTCGTCGAGGGTGTGGTCATCATTGGGGTACCCGATGAACTCTCTTGGTCTATATTTCTCGAAGGAAGGGATACGGACACGATCGGTTCGTTGTTTACAGTCTCACCCAAGCAGAGGTGCTCAGAGTCGCGATAGTTGGCTACGGTCTTGGTTATCTCAGGCAGTACATGAGGCTCTTACCCGCTACTCCGTTGGCGAAGCTACTTGGAGGTTACTTTCTGTATATTGGGACGCCACTCGAGATGGACGAAGACGAAGAAAAGCGACCTCAACGTGCGGTCGAAGACAGGGACCCATTTGACATTATCATGGTAAGTCTATCTTTTGAGATGGTTCAGCCTCTCAGTTATGCCCTTAGGAAGCTTTCGGTGTGTTACCCTCGTCGCTCTTGGCCACTCGCATCGCAGCCGAGGTGTACCTCCAAGAACTCGATTATTCCAGCGTCATCAATGTCGCAGAAAGCGGGCTCGAGCTCGTCCGAACGCACGAGAGAAATACAGGTCGTAAGATCGACCAGTGAGTACGCGTGTCCTCCGAGTATGTGTATGTACAGTGATGAATATCGTTCAGAGTGCGCAAGGCATTCAGCGTGGCACTTGCAAACGCTCTCGTGCATTTGTACCCACCCAAACATCACACACGTGCTCTCCGACTCTTGGAAGACGTCCTCAGGTTTGATCCCGACAACGTCGACGCGCTAATCGGCCGTGGCTATGTCCTCCAGCATACTGGAAAATGGGACGAGGCCGAAGCGTTATTCACCAAAGCGACGTCATTAGTTACTCCGGGCATTCAAAAGGGCATACGTGCAAAGGAGGAGAGCGCCTGGTGTCAGAGCAAGATCCAAGTCGAAAAAGGCGTCGAAGCATTGAAGGAGGTATTGAATGATTTACAAGGGGGCGAGCATGACCTGGATCGAGCACGGTGTTTATGGCGCATTGGACAAGGTTGCTGGGACATGGGAGGTTGGTCCACGTTACCGATCCATGGCCTGACTGTTCCTTATCATGACAGCAGATGGCTTTCGTGAAGAAGCTTTCTCCCACTTCATCAACGCCTTGAAGTGCGATCGGACGTATGCTCCTGCGTATACCTCTCTCGGTATATATTACTCCGAGTTTGTGGAGCCACCCGATCCCACCCGAGCCTCAAAGTGCTTTCAGAAAGCGTTTGAACTCGACCCACGGGAAGCAGGCGCTGCCAGGAGGCTTGCAGAAGGGTTTGCCGACGAACGTGAATGGGATCTTGTGGAGGTAGTCGCCCGGAGAACCATCGAAGGCGAAGGTGGATTGGATGCCGGAATCGAAGCTCAAGACAGTGCAGTAGTAGGGAGATATCTTCCCACAAATGCCTGGGCCTGGAAAGCAGTCGGAGTAGTAGAGCTGGTGAGTTAGTTGCAAAGCGGCCTTGTTCATTTCTCAAATGGAGATAGATGCACAGGAATTATGTGCAATCCATCGACGCATTCCAGGTCGCCCTACGTGCAGAACCAGAGGATCAACTGCTGTGGCTTCGTCTTGGGGAGGCGTACAGTAGGGCTGGTCGTCATGCGGCCGCTCTGAAAGCGCTTACAAAGGCTCATGAGCTTGATCCAGATGATTGGCTTTGCACTTTTTTGATCGGCGAGGTGCAGCATCAAACTGGCAGGCTCGTGGAAGCCCTCGTTTCATTCCATTCGATTCTAGAGGCCCGTCCAAAGGAAATCGGAGTATTGCTGTCGCTTGCGCGAACACAGCTAGACCTTGCTCACCAGGAGCGCGTGACCGGTTTCAGCGCAAGATCCGAGCAGTCCTTTGTTGTAGCGATCAAAACATGTTTCGCGACGTCGCAGGAGAATACTGGCCATGGAGGCGTGATGTGGAAAATAGTTGCAGATGCTCTGTTTGGTCTATCAAAGGCAGTCATCTTCGTGGACGAAAGAGCTGTCGAGGGTATTCTCGACCTCGCGAAATCAATGTTGCCTGGCCAAGCAAGTACTCGTATCGCACACATTCTCCCTCCGCGCTCTACGACTAAAAATACCCCATTGACACCCCATCATGTACTCGAAGTTGCCCTGGCCGCTTATGACCATAGGATCACCGTTGGCTCCACAGAAGATCTCACCGTAAGCAGTGCACTCTTTGACCTCGCAGTGGCGCTCTATGCGTGGTGTATTGAAGCGAAAGATGAAGTCCACGAAATTGCTTCAGAATCTGCGATGTCACTTTTGAAGCAAGCATTACAAAAAGAGTCCGGAAACCCCGTTTACTGGACTGCACTGGGCAATATGTACTTCCTTGGGAAACCAAAGGCCGCGCAACACGCGTACATCAAGGCTCTAGAGCACGATTCAAAGGTTCGTTCATACATGTCCTGTCTTCTCCAGATCTCGAAGTTGTATGCGACAGAATGTGGTTGCATGGGCCAATCTTGGTCTCCTGTATCTATACCACGATGATTTGGAGTTGGCGAACGAGGCGTTACTACGGGCACAGATATTAGACCCTGATCATACTCTTGCCTGGGTTGGACAAGCCGTGGTAGCTGCAGCGAATGGACATGACGCGGACGCTCGCGGATTGCTCGAACATGCAGTCGGTCTCAGCGCTGATGTGGTGGGTGAATGCATTTCGTACCCACATGCTAAAAGTTGACTCGAACTAGCCACTGGCTGACCTCGAATTTGCGTCGAGAGTGCTCAGCGCACTGTCGAACACTCCTCACCCTAAAGGCGGCGTCAAGGAAGAGCTCCTTCCTGCTTTCTTCGTCCTCAATCGCTACACGCAGCGGTGTCCTCGGGACCCATGTGCCCTTCATCTCTTGGGTCTATTGTGCGAGCGTCTGAACCAACTCGAAGAAGGCACGGAATGGATCTCTCGTGCCATTGCCCTGTTGGAAGCTGCATACGAAGAATCCGAAGACCCGCTCGTGGAGAGACATTTCACGATCGCCCACGTAAACCTTGCGCGTTTGAAACTTGGACTATGCGATCATACAAGTGCTCTCGAATCATTCGAGACGGCTCTTGGATTACTTC
Organism: Boletus tylopilopsis; assembly: GCA_038093875.1. Lineage (NCBI taxonomy): Eukaryota > Fungi > Basidiomycota > Agaricomycetes > Boletales > Boletaceae > Boletus > Boletus tylopilopsis. Next base: position 54,571 of record JBBPTB010000033.1, on the reverse strand, counting down.
CTGAAGAAGACCCTGACGGTGATGTAGAGACAAAGGTTCTCCGGGTACAAGCGTTGTTCGGTACAGGATTGGCACAGTTCAAACTCGGGGATCTGCAGTCTGCGATGACGACCTTTCAGAGGGCGCTTGACCGATCTGGGGAGGACTACCTCCTTCGTGCCCACGTGACCGTGCTGCTGTCTCAATGCATGTGGGCAATCGGGACGGAAGAATTCAAGGAGTCTGCCAAGGCGCTGTTGTTAGACAGGTGAGGGACACAGCCACCCGTTTCTTGCGTTTTGGCTCACACTATTCCAGTATCACTGCAGACCCTGAAAACTTGATGGCGATCAACACGCTGGCGGGCATGGGCATTCTTTCACAGGACGAAAGTCTTGTAGATGCCGCCTTGTCCGAGATCCAATCTCTTTCCGTCGAGCGACGCCAAGAACTGGATCCGAGAAGGGACGTTACATATCTTTTGGTACAGCACCATCTCGGCCAGGCAAGGTTGTCCATCTACAGAATTCGTCAAGTTGCTGAGTTACAACACAGGGCGACGTTGAGCAAGCGACCAGAACCGTACAGAAAGCACTGCACGCTGAGCCATCAGACGTGCAACTACGACGTGAACTCGCCTCGCTAATTTTGCAGCAAGGCAATCTTCGGACGGCACAAGCCATTCTTGAAAACCAGCTCTCGCAAGACGACATCACGGAAATGAAGGAGACGCTACCGTTCGTTGCGATTACTGGAAAGGAGCAAGAGGCTTTCAGCTGTGCACAGAAAGCGATCATGTTGGATCCAACAAGGTTGCAAAACTGGCAGACACTGGCGTATGTAAGAGCTAGGGACATGTCATGAATAAAAGCGTCACTATCGTTACTCTCCATGCACCCAGGGGGGTTCCAGCACAACCGGCCTAGTGGGATTTTGGACCTGATGCTATCACCGTTTCGCTTGGTTAGCGGCCTCTGAGCAAGGCCATGAGATACGTTCAGAACCAAAGACGTGCGTGTGCGCCAACCTCGTCGAGTCGCGTCTTCAAGCAATTGTGTGTCCACATGCTCTGCAGGCAACTGCACGTAACGAACGACCGATCCACGGATAAAGCAGTTCTTCACCGCCATCTGGGCAGACACGACGATCGAGGTCACGCGCTCCACGGACGAGATGCGTGCTTACCATGTGTGGGTGTCTCGTCTCATCGAGGACCTTGATCGAGTCGAGACGGATGTTGAGAAACCTGCAAAGAGGCGTTCTCGTTGGCGAGCAGGCGGAGGGGTGTCGTTACGCACTGATCGACAGACTTGAGCACGCCCGATATCAAGAGATCGTTTTTGAGCTCGACGGTGACACGCTGGTCGGTGAGCGTCTTGAACACTGAAAAGATGAGCTTTGGTAGATGAGCAACGCGTGTCGTTTGACGGATTCGCTGAATGGGCTGACCATTGGTGATCGTTTGTCGTCAAACTTTATGTAACCACAATAACTAGCTAAGTAGCTCGTACATAAATCCATTGTATGATCCTACTCCCTCAGTCAAACTCTGACATATCAATGTTATACGTAAAGTGCTGTAGCGTTCGTCTTAGTCTTCTTCAATAATTCTGGAACTCTGTAATCATACCTTGTACAGACACATGACCTTCACCACCCAAGCCTCGAGGTGATAAATCTTCTTGTTCCCCATTCGCATCCGTAGCTCCTGCGATTACCGTTAGGGCCCGTTTAACTTTTGTATCAACGAAATTGAATACACACATAGAAAGCTGCCCAGTGCATCACATCAGCTTTGAGGGCTTCATCTACCCGGTCCACCAGCCTGTGTGCAACAGTCTTGATACCACATGATCAGTTCGTTCCACACTTGCATAGAACGTGGCCCATACCTTGAGGATGATGGTGGGTGGTATACAGTGGCTAAGGAGCTCATAAAATTTAGCACGGACTTGCATCACTCGTTCGGGGGACTGCTCCTGCACGATCAGGTCAGCAATCTTGTGGCAATATGTCTCCCAGTCTGGTTTTGCGATGTTGAGGGGTCCCGAAAGATCAGGTCTGTGGCAATGTTTCTGCAAACGGTACGGAATCCATCAGGAACCAAGACTTACGATTGCATTTTGAGGGCCTCGAAGACGAGCAATGCTTTTCTCATATTGCCCGCGGCATCATCTGCGATTTGAAGGGAGGCCTCCGGTGGGAGATCGAACTTGAGCTTCTTGGCGACATGCTCTAATACAGTTTGCATCTGCGCGAATGCAAGTCATGTAGCTAATCTAAGAACTCCAAAAGTAATTACCTCTTCAATGCTCGGGGCGGCCACTCTGATGAGGAGACATCGACTCTTTATGGGCGCGATGAGTCTACTTGTGCTATTAGCGCATAAGATGATCCGCAAGTTCGACATGTATTTCTCCATCGTTCGACGCAAGGCGGCTTGTGCATCACGAGAAAGGGTGTCAGCTTCATTGATGACCACAACTGTAAAGAATTCATGAGTACTGACGCACGAACTACCTAAAAATCGAACCTTTGAAGCGCTGTTTAGCACTGAGATCGACCTGTTGTGTCTGGGCGATCTCTTTTATGAGCTCTTGGATGATGACGCGGTCGAAATTCCCCGCTTCACTTGAAACAAGTTGGGTTTACTCATCTTACACGGCAGCTATACGCAGTGCGACAAACCTAGGCGTGATCTCGATATGATAGTTGCTCTGAACAAGGTTGATCTCAATCTTGCGTCTCGAGGGTGAAACGAATACCCTCTGGTCGATTTTCAGCTGTTTTAGGCGTTTAGTAGCGTTGTCCAGGTCGAGGTGGACGACGTACTTTCTCAACGCCACTCCCAAACAACTGTCGAAGAGTACAGCTTATCCGTGTCTTCTTCCCGGCACCAGAAGGACCATAGAAAAGTAGGTGAGGAAAGTCCCCGGATGAGGCAAGTGACTTTAGGCGCGCCGACAAGCCTTGGTGGTAATGAAGCTCGTCTAGTGTTTTCGGTCTGAACTGCAAGGAAAGTAAGCAAGTATTTCTATTTGAATGTAAAAGATTTAGCTTGCCCTGTCTACCCAAAGAGACATGTCGACGTCGACGGGTCGAGAGAAAGAGAGTAATGTGACGCACTGTCGCGTTACGTCACGCGTTTATTGGTCATGTTGTGTCTCACAGTTACTAACATAAAACACAACTACAATTAGACCTTCTTGATTCCAAGCTCTTCTGCAATCATAACGGCAGCTTTCTCTCCGATCACAAGCGCCGATGAGTACGTGTTCTAGTAGATAAAGCTGACATCCGTGCACAGCAGGCTGACCAAAGACATGCTTACCGATGCAACATTCAATGGAGCGATAGACAAATCTAGTAGAGTCGTAGTCAGTAACAAGATGGAACGTCACTCGATCGTTAAGCGGACTTGCCTGCTACTTTCAAGCCTTGGACGCCATAGACATTTAATCGAGAGTCAACCACACCTCCTTGCTCTCTTGGTTTCATCGCACAAGTCCCTAGCTAGCAAGGCCATTAGCGTGAGTATGCAATGGGAGGTCTGATAGCGATACCGAGTGCCTAGCGCTCGTTACTAGGGATGTTCGTCAGGAAAATGGCATGGCTTGAGTTGGAACATGCGTTACCTGTCGCTCTGTGGAACTCATCGATCGCTTTATCGTCTTCCGCCGTGAAGACAATATCAGGGGCGTCAATCGGAACGGGCCCATCGGTTTCTCTGCATTCTGCAGCGCTTCCTGCTGGGAATACTGGATGTTTGAGTTGCAACTCGCCTCTATAATACGGAATCCGTCTGATCCACTCTCGCATTCTTTTGTATGCAAATCGCATAATTGCGAGATCAGACGGACTACAGGTCTTGTCAGTGACAAGTGACAACTGGTCGTTTGAGGGGATGTGAAAACCACCTGTTCAGAAAATTCGCCAAGAATACTGAGCGTTCACGTATACCATCTGCAGAACGGATGTGAACGCTCCCGCTTGACTCCGGGTGACACTTCGGGCGGAGTGAGTCGAGTCGAGTGCAAGGACAAACAGTATACAACAGACCAAAAAGTAACAGGCTCCGATGTACTTTCGAGCGGGTAGATCGTAGTGAAGGCCGATGAATCTATGGGAAGAAAATTGAGCCCTTCTCCTCGCTCAGGTTGGTGTAGCATACCCTGCACAAGGCGCCAAGAGAGCAATAGATTTGTCTGGGCTACTTTCGAAAAACTTCCAGCGGGTAGAAAATTCGGGCCCTAACTCCCTGAGCTCGCCCGCGTTCGGTCGTAGTTTTAGAGCAACATCATATGCGCTAGAGTATACAATTGCAATTGACACGCACATATATGACATGAGACGTACTTGTGTGAAACGAGTCCGGTTCCATCGCGCCTCCATACTTCCATTTGTTCTGAGTGAGATTTAGGCCATGGCTTGTTTAAATTCAGGACGCTAGAAGCCCACCATTGGTTTCCTTTACGTCGTCACTGTACAGCGCATCCATAGTCTCGGCTTCTTCGGCCGCGAAAAACGCCGAGAAAGCAACAGGATGATCTAAGCACAAGCATCCGTGTAACCACTTCTAGATTGTAGCTAAAAGTAAAGCGTACCGAGGTAGTTCTCTCCCACACCCGGAAGATCGACAACCTGAGGAATACCGAGGCGACCTAAAATCTCCCTTGACCCAATGCCTGATCTCTCCAAAATGGCGGGAGAACCGAACGCTCCCGCAGATATAACAACAAGACGCGTCGCCTTTGCAACGTGTACTGCTTGGTCTGCGGATGGGCTGAGTGTGAGGTCATTGGTATACTCCACTCCTGTAGCTCGACCATCCCTGGGTTCACCATCAGTGGACCAAACGACAGAAAAAAAAAAATCAAAAGCTTCACTCCATCAACACTCTTATGACGACTTTTTCTGAAAGCACGTGCAGGTTCGTGTTTCCCTCTTGACTGTAAATAAAGCCATGTGCAGAATCTGAGCGCCGACCTGTCTTCCCGTCGATCCATCTGTGCCATCGGCGTGATGGCATGAGATGAGAAAGGACTCGCTAGCAGGTTCAACTTACTTTGCCCACCGCTGTGGCGACTAGCGTAAGCATTCCGATGTGTGAATGAACCGACAAGTCGACTTACACTATAAGCGTTACATGTCGATAGGTCATTGCTATCGTCAGCCATCTTGCGCCTTAGGTCATATTTCGCAGCGACGTCGAGTGCTTGCATTCCAATGTTGGTAAAGCAGCCACCATACGACACTTTGAGTGGACCTGAGTATCCATGGGTTGGTTCACGATCCTTGACCTCATATGTCTCCGTCTGATGACGTCAATTTATTGAGTTCATGTACATTGACATTATCACCTTTTTCAAGAGGGGGAGCAAGTCTTTTGATCCCCACCCCGGATTATTGAAAATCGTCTCCCAGGCATCATAATCGGAGGCTATTAACGCAGGAGGTCTGACACTGAGCTGAGGAAATAGACGACGACACCACGAACCTGCCGCCCTAGTGTACATCATGTCTACACAAGCCAACAAATGTTAAGTAACCATTCCACGGTCGACCTCGAAGAAAGCCTCGAAGGGAAAGCCAACTCACTGTTTATAACCGAACCTCCTCCAACACATCTTCCGCTGTTTACCTCAACCTGCCTACCATTAAGATGCGGAGACGGTTCTGCAACATGCAAAGACATGAAATGATCTCCAGGTTCCAAATGCTGGATGCATCGAGATGGCTCTACACAGCCTGGATCGTCTTTCGTGTGTGGCCCAGCTTCCAGGATCAATACCTTGAGTGAAGGGTCTGCTTCAGCTAGACGTCCAGCGACCACACAGGCAGTGGTCCCCCCTGAAATGCCAAAGGCCGAGCTTTGAGACGAACTGCCAGTTTGAGGTGAGCATTAGGAATGAAACGAACCTCCAGCAAATACAATATCATATTCAAAAGCTGCTTCTCTCATACTCGAGGTGGGAATGATAATGATCGATGATCACTGAAAGTCCATGGTATTTATTCAGTAGCTATTTATACGAAATATGTTTCAGCCAATGCTCGAAGAGGGAATGTTGGAGATGATACCCACTGAAGTTATTTATACGAATTACATGAGAGTTCAAAGAGTCGAGCTGCCATAGTTTCGGCTGGCAAGCGGCAATGGGTGTCCAGGTGACACGAGGACCCATCGTCATACTGGCAGCTTCTGATGATGATTGATCAGCCGGTCACCGGCACCTTCCGCTGAGGGATCATTGCTGATCCTAACTCGATACAACTTGGCCGGAACTGAAACCGTGTACACGACAAAGGGAACCCTTGAATATGTGTTCAATGGCTAGCCTTGCTCGATGTGGATATACATTCCCATGATGCATCCGCATGTGACGACATGCACGTGACTTGCGAATATTGGAGTGTCCTCTCTCGAGTATTGAGCCCATGTCTTGACACACTCGGACGCTCCCCAGGACAACAACTATCGCGTTCCCAGTCTTTGGGCTTCCACGATCCACTCAGGACATCTTGTTTATATCAGTAGATCGAATTTTGCGCCCCACCTCCCTACGGGGCACTGCGTGTATATCTCCACCTCTCGCTTTTCGGGCTGGAATGCATTCTCCTAGCAAATACTCCTGTTCATAGGTTTGTATGCTTTCTGATACGACCCCACTTTGCTGAACCTGGCTCACAGGATCTCACTATTCATCCGGAATTAATATTACGTCTAACTACCTTGCAATGACCAGCGTCAAAACACACGGACCTCTCTCCGTTGGCACAGTCACGGTGCGCAGGAAACCTGCACTCACATATCAATCTCCGGCTCAGAGTTCTGCCCTATCGCACCCCGAGAAATCCTTGTTTACATCACAAAGTACTGCCACACCTCCTCTTTCAACGGAGCCACCTCCAGCTCTACTCTCCCACATGCCTGAACTACCCCAGAGAAGCACCGTCATTCTCAAATCAGGCCGTCACCATATGACCACTGCACTCTTGCCATTATATCACCCTTTTGGCACCCTGGCATTATCACTCCCAGATTTGGACCCCACTCTGTTCGGCTTGCCCGCTCCGGTGGCTGTGTTCGACGATCCCACGCGTCGTTCCTCTAACCGCCAGCGCCGGCCTGCAGCTAAAGTCCGTGATGCGGACGAACCAGTTATGTCCCATACGCCGGCATCGGTCCCAGTGGTAGCCCCTACCCTCGAGCCCGAGGTGAGGGAAAAGTCAAGTCCACGCCGAAGACGCGGAGGCGGTCCGGGTGGAAGGCGCAGGCGCAGGGAGCCAGAAGACGGGGACGCGACATACCCCGCCAAACGCCCACGTAATTCAAGATCCGCAGGGCTTTCCTCGAGTTTGTCTGGCACACGTGCCTTGAGCAGGGAAGAGGGGTCGCCTGCGCTTTCCAATGCGCACTCGAGGGCTTCACCCGCTCCAGACGCGGGGCGAGGTGACCTTGCCGAAGAGAGAAAACCCGAGCGGCGATCGACCCGCTCGCGCGGAGCCATCGTGCGACGAGACTCCACCACGAGTGAAGACACGGAGATATCGGCAACCCCTTCTGCAACCAATACAGCAGCCCCTCGGGTTGCATCCAGTGGGGAGCCAGTAGGAACAGACGGTTCCCCATCCAATGATGCCTCAAACGAGGCTACTGCGGCTGAAGCTGAATCCAGAAAGGCAGACCCAGGCGATACTGTTGCTCTTGAGCAACCGGAAAACTAGCCGTACAAATCGTCGCAAGTGTACGGATGTAGGGTGACACCATTACTCTCGTTTCCATTCTCTTTTATGCACGCGTCACGGCCATTCTCTCCCTTGTCTCAACATGATCATCACTTATATTGTATCTCGTCCTAAACCACTCCTTCTCTGTACATCAAAAGTCTCCTGCAGAATGAAATCGAACATGTGCTTGTTATAGACAGTTGCAGCATAAGTACAACAGGAGATTAAGTTGTACAGGCCACATGGCTGACTAGGACGGTCGGTTACTAGTAACATTTTCTAGGCGCTCAACGTCAATGTGCGTCTCATTGCAAGTACGTAACATGATGATGGCCCCTGGCGTAGGCTTGCGAAGACCCATCAAAGACCGACATATTAACCTACGTTTGGGTGTTTGACAGACCCGCGAAACCTTTCAAAAGCAGTCTAATCGCTTCTCAGTAGCGATATGCCAACACACGAGGGAAACTTGCTCGCTAAACGCGCAGGCCCTCAGTGGGGCCATCAAAAAACCGTCGACCCTAGCAGGGATCTGGGCCCGGTTAACGGTAACGGATCCCACTCAAGGACTGACTCATCTCTCAGGGAATGGACGGTTTTTGAAAGTGCACTGCAAGTTGTCAACATGCTCTGTCTTGTGCGCGCACGTTTTTGGTCCGGAAAACACTGAAGTTAATTCGGAAGCTGCCAAAGTTGGCGCGACAATCGGGAAATTTATCTAGGGCAACTGGGTGGAAATCCAGCAACTGAGACCCCCATTTTAAAATGCATGAAACGAATGGTCATGTGGTCTTCCTCTGACATGCAATGCTCCTGCAGCTACCCATCATTATTCTGAATCGGATGATGACCTACATTCGGAGGTTGTCCGACTACTTTTAGGCCAGGCGTATGACCACAATTGCGTCCGCACTGGGGCGGGGGCCGGGAGCGGGGAGATGGTCTATTCTAAATAGTCTGGAGTGGGAGGATACACACATGTATGGAACTGCAACGGGGGTGGAGTTACCATGACGGATTGAATTGGTTCGATCGTAACGTCATTTCATGATGTACGTGGCCCATCTCTCGGTAATTGCTCGCGACTTCTGTCCGGATTCATCAACCTGCCCTTTCAGTGTTATGAGGCGCGCCCATTTTATGCTCATTTCCTTCGTGACTTGCACTTCCTCCTCCCCCCAAGTATGGAGCAGGTCGCGTCCCTCGCGTCGCGTTCAGATGCGTCCCTTGCTAGTGCGTTTTCTCTTCTCTCTCTTCTCTTCTCTCTCTCTCTCGATTCCTCACCCTTCCTTCAGGGAATGCCGCACCCCCAGCCAGTGGTGCTACTGAGCAAGATGTCAATCCCTCTGCCGATCCAGCCAATGGTACTCCAGTCGCTGAGCCCACAACAGCACCCACCGAGCCGGAACAGTCCAACCTTCCAGCTACAACACCCAAACTACCGCTGTACAAGCGTCGCTGGTTCATAATCTCCTCGGTGTTAGGGACCTGTCTCGGCATTGCCTTACTATTCATCATCTTGTTCCCAGTCCTCAGAGCCATCGTTCAGGATGTTGTAAACAAAACCACCCTTGACATCACAATGGCTGCCATAACCAGCCCTTCCAACACTTCGTACGTTCTTCTTTTTGCTCCTATATCCGCCCTTATTCCCTCGGATCAGGTTTCAATTGTTCATACAAGGCACTGTACGTAAAGCACATGACGGCTTGAGTCTTTGCGAATCTTTGACATGATTCATCAGATTGCCCATACTGGTATATTCTCTGCAGTCATCTCTTTCCCAACCCCAATCAACGTTAGCTGGATCGATGGCTCCACAAAGGTTCCCCTTGGATATATGCAGTTGTCCGCGTTGTCTGCTAAGAACAAACGTGCCACGATAAACGATACAACCACTTTCTTCATCACCGACCAGAATGCTTTTGGTCGTTTTACCTCCGCCATGATCACTTCTCAGAATTTCACCTGGCAACTTGAGAATTACGATCTCACAGTGCAGGCAGAAAAATTTCCGACCGCCCATGGTATATCGTTCAACAAGTTGGTCACAATCAATGGCGCGTTGCATCCCCATTCAGTCTACCATTCCCGTAACACATTGCTTGTAGGCACCAATAATTTTGCAGGAAATGTCAAGTTGGAGGAATTACAGTTGCCTAGTGACAATCCGGAGGGTGGTATCAACTTCGTCACTGTCACGCAACTGAACAACCCAAGGTAGGTTAGTATGACCGGATCAACACAACATTTAATGGGTCTGTTCAGTCCGTTCGCCCTTGATCTCGGAACAGTTGTCTTCGATCTCTCGTACCGAGATGTTTATTTGGGTAGCGGCACTGGGCCCAACACTCACTTGGTATTCTTTGTTTCCTCATGACGCAGAACAGATGGTGACCCTTCGAATATCAGTCCCCGGGATATAATAATATCACGCTCTCTGGTATTCTCGTCCCTCAAACCACCCCCTCTAACCTTGCTGTCGTTTCTCAACTGTTCACCAATTTCCTCAATCACCAGAGTTCACCTGTCCTCGCGACTGGAAAGTCCACAATTCAATCTGATGGAACAGTGATATCTTGGCTCAGTCAGGGACTCGAAAGCCTCACGTTGACCGTTCCATTCCAATCTGTGGCACCAATTAACCCGATTCGCTCCATTGAAATCGGTAGTCTGGCACTCAGTTTTACACCAGAGACAGCGTGGAATCCTCGGACAGACGGCAACTCAGTCTATGCTACCATGGGTAAATGCATTGTCCATGTTTTGGCTACAGCTTACGAATGACTTGGAGTATAGAGCTTCCTTTTGGATTTAATGTATCGATTTCGGCGATCCAGAACCAGTTTAATATCGTCAAGAATGGTTCAAATGTCGCAGGGCTTTCTACGGTATATTGAGAACATGTCTATTTATTGAAATTCTGCTGACCTGTTCAACAAAGCCTCTCGGTGCTTCTACTTCGTCTATCAGTGTCTTGGGACCAACAAACACCCAGGGCCGAATTAACATCACTATTTCAGACGGGTTTCTCAATGCGACTCGCGACGAATATGAAGCTTTCTCTGCATTCAGTAAGCCTGAACTCTTCTTTGCCATCAACTAACCCTGATATCGTTTATTTCAAGACACAGAGCTTACCGACTCGCGGACCACCGAATTTTTGATGGTAGGCAACTCAACGGCTGTAGCAACCACGAATCTTGGTCGAATCACTCTTGATCCCATCCAAGTCAACGTGACCACGAGTTTGACCGGTATGCAAGGGTTAAAAGGATTCACTACCATTGAATCTGTAGACGTGCTGGGTGGTACTCAGCAAGCGCTGAATCTTGGCATCATTGGCGAGTAGTGCAAACACAACTCATAATGTCAACGTGCTCACTTTTTATCAGTGTCCATTTTCAATCCGTCGAATCTCCAGTTGGCTACGGGTGATCTTAGTAAGCTCTTCCAGATGCATCGTGTGATCTAGAGTTTTACACGTCCGATCAGCGCTGCAATTACAGAGAGGCGGTGCCATTCTCGGTGCCGCCCTGATGCCTAATCTGACACTGAACGTTGGGAACAATTCATTAACTTCGTCATCGGATTTTGAGGCGAGTTATCTATATTGACTTTGTTGCTTGCATGCACATATGATGCCTCCAGCCAAACAATAGTCCGCAAGGAATGCAAACACTCGACGATTTCGTTGGCGGCACTGGTTAAGATTATTTCTTTAAAACCCATTGCTCTTTGAACTCAACACGCTGCCTCAGATGTCGAGCTTGCCATTGTTGGATTCGGTGGTAGCACCCAGGTGGCTTCTTTGTTGCCCGCTTTCGAGAGCTTGAATATCACTGTAACTCTACCTGGTTTGAAGTCGAGTTTGCTGTCCAGTGGTTCATTGGAGAGTGAGTTATGGTGGATTTTATCTTGTTGAGGTCTGATCATGCGTCAGTACTCCCGACAACCTTCCGCCAAAACAATATCAGTCAAGTGACTGTGGATCTCGTCAACCCATTCACAGCAGGTTTTGAAATCACTCAGATCACCTCGTCCGTTATTTCCCATGGGCTCTCGCTTGGTACCATCGACGCGACGACCAATTTCTCTGCTGCTGGAAAGTCAACGACAACATCCCCTCCTTTAGACCTTAACATGAACTTTGACCCACCGACGTTGTTTACTCTCACTCGTGTCCTCGCTGTGCAAGCTGGCCTTGATCCTGCACCGTTGGACGGGATCGTGGGGTTGGGAGGATATTCTTATGTCACGGCTACAAACGCGGACTCGACCCCAATAAGTCGCAGGGACAACATCTATTCGTACGTACGAACACCCCGTACTTTGATTGTTGCGCTGAACGCATTCTGTCAGTGGCTTCAACCTACCCTCCTTCGTTAATACCGCTTTCAAGCAGCTGCGCTCTGATGTCAAATTATCTTCGAAGCTCACAATTGGTACGTTGTCACTCTTGTTATCATCCTCTAATTCCTGAACACTCGGTCAGGCGAATATGTGACAACTTTGAGTTATGCGCAACTCAGCGTCCCAATTGCTACTGACAGTAGCCTGAATTACATTTTGCCTGTGTTGGCGCAGCCCATCGTGCAAAAAATTGTATCGGGATCTGTGCTCGGGTGCGTATGGTAAATAATGACTACATGGCATTTGATTCTACCTCAGGGCCAATTAGCATCGACACCGTTGTTATAACAAATCCTCAGGAAACTTCATTCGGTAACAAGGGCTCTTGTCATCCAAACTTGTTCGGCTAAATGAATCGTTAGGGACCCAGTTAAACGGAAGTATCACCAACGCAGGACCATGTGAGACAGTTGCTTCGTATATGTAACTGCCATGTACGAGGACTAACATTCCTTAGTCGATGCCACTATCTCCTTTGGCAATGGTTTGACCATTTCATGGGATGGGCAGACTCTCGGAAGCATGCATCTAGATGATGTCAATGTCGTGGGTGATGTTGGGGCTGCGCTTAGCGTTCAAACAACCTTCGATGTGGCGGACGTCAATGTATTGGCAGACTTCACCAAGGTATTGCTTAACGAAGCATCATTTGAATGGGAAATTTCCGGAGAAAATCTCACTGGTAAGTCTCGGTCTTGTCGCACATGTGTCAGCGTTCATCCATTGGATAGTCAGTGCACTTGGTATGTTCGATCAGAAGCTTGGTATGAAACCTCTTTCTCAAACCAGTATTGCAGGCATTCAGGTTCCAGGGATATCACTGCCATCCAAGGTTGTTACCCTCAAAGGGTTCAATGGATTGCAGAACGGAGTTACAATTAATTCATTCGATCTGCCTGCAAATGACCCCTCAGGTGGTATTCACCTGACAATTCAATCCACAGTGACAAACGTGAGTAAACGCCAGCTATCAGTTATCGCCATGATCAATTTCAGGACACTGTAGCCTTCTCAAGTCGGTATTGAGTTGAGTTCCATCTCTTTCAATACGTATGCTAGCGGAATCGAAATTGCTCCTGTATCGTCGTCATCACCTGTGACACTCGCACCTCAGTCCACCTCGTCCTTACCTCTTGCCGGTCGCCTCATCCCGCAGAACACCGATGAGGGTTTGGTTGTTGTGTCAGCGATCTTCAACAACTTTATTCAAGGGAAAGACAGCGAAGTTACCGTCCAAGGAGCAAGTGCTGGCCCAACCGATGTAAGTATGATGGCAATTGTCAGACTATATTGCTAAGCGCGTATAAGGTCACTTGGTTGAATGAAGGGATAAAAACCCTACAAGTTGCGACTTCGTTACCCAACATGGGCAAAGTGAACATTATTCAATCGATTACCTTGAAGGAAATGCAGTTGCTGTTCACGGAACCGACCGCATACGATCCGATATCAAGTAGCGATGCGACTACCGCCGCTTTCAGTCTCCCCTTTGCTTTCCCAGTCGATATCACGTCGCTATCGCAAAATATTACTGTCGGCTTCAACGGACAGTCGTTTGCAGAGCTCGTCATCCCCGAAGCACCAAGCACCACCGATGTACAATCGCGTATCATCCACTTGACCTTTTCGGACGTACCTTTCGCCGCTTTCGCGAATCAACATTCCGTTTTCGATGACTTTATCGCTGCAACTACCTTAGGGAATATACAAACTCTCGCCTTATCCGGCGTTGCGAACGCGGCTGCCTCTACCGCTGTCGGCGTCTTGTCACTAACAGACATAGAATTCTCCGTCGATTCCTCCATCGCTGGTTTGCAGGGTCTCGTGGCTAAACCAGCTGCTGTGGCTAATTTAGATGTTAACCACGGATATTCCGACTACCTTCTCATCACAGTCGACACGACTCTTTCCAATCCCAGGTGAGCAATTAAGGTGCTTCTGAGGTGTCGTATTTGACAGGTTCGTCGTCAGTAACTTGACAATCGGTAATCTTCTATGCCCCATTCTCAAGAAAACCATTAACCTCACTCTCAGGTACGGGAGATGTCTCTTTCATGTTGCAATTTCAGTGAGTCCGTTTGAATTCTGATCTCGGGCATTTCGCTGACCACATAGCTAGGGGAGAAACGATCGGGTCCGCTGATTTGGTGAGAACATTAGGTGGCTCGCATTGATATCAGTTGGCCTTATTACCTTTTTATAGAGCAATTTGGTCATACAGCCTGGTTCAGTCGACTACCCAACTGGTAAGGGTATTCTCTGGGAGCAAGACATTTGCATTCATGAAATTAGATGTTTTATACTCGCCACAAGGGAGTTCTCAAACTGCTGCGGGTCAGACGATGTTGGAGAACTATCTCCAAGGAATTGATTCCAACATAGTTATTCTTGGGACGACTAGTTCTACACCGATCGCATCTCTGCAACTTGCACTATCACAGATCAAGCTTTCCCCTGTCACCATACCAGCCCTGCACCAGAACCTCATCAGTATTGCTACCCTGGAATTTCCAACTGACATCGTGCAAACTGGGGTCGCATCTACCTCTTTCGCCCTTTCAAATCCCTTCACAGCAAGCATCAATCTACTTGAGGTCACGGCGACGGCAACATTCCAGAACTTGACAGTCGGCACCATCAGAAATGTTGATCTATCGTCTAAACCGATCCACGCCGGTGGTCACAGCAATATCACATCACCAACCCTTCCGTTCGATTTCAACCTAGATCCGCTGGCGATCATCGAGTTGATTACTATTTCGGCACAAGAGCATAATGTGAATCTTGGACCGCTGACACAGTTGTTCCAGTTGGTTCTTGATAATCCTAATTTTCATCCTCCCGTGTGTATCCAAAATTGCAACCCTGGCACACCATGTTCACCGCATTACTCTAGGTCAACACTTCTGTTGATACGAGTGCCCCAACTTGCGTTAGGTAAGCAACAGAATTGGTATGTTGGGTGTGCTCACTTCGTCGGTGTAGCGGGAATCAATTCGATTTCGCTGACGCTATCCTCAATGCCCTGAAGGGCCTTCAAGTTGATCTGGGAGTTGTCTCCTTGCTGAAGCTGGATGACTGTAAGCTAACCATTCACCTGAATATTCACATGTCCATGCTCTGTTACAGATGCAACAAGCCTTTCTTTCTTGCAAAAAGGAGTGACGGCGATTGTGAGAGCAAGTACCTCCTCGAGGATGACGTAAACTAACCTTGACTTAGACGGACAAGACTGCACTGTATCTCATTGGAGCCGTTGCTGCCCCAGTTGCACAAGATTTGGTGGACGGTGCTATCCTTGCTTTCACCGCGGCCAACATTACGTAGGTCTCCTACCTAGGAGTTCGCCTTATCGCTTACCGCCGCGTAGAAACATTTCGAACAATGGTTTCGACCTGACGCTCCAAGGCTCACTGACGAACGTCGGGCCACTTGATGCTTTGATTGAATTTGTTGATCCGGTTATGTATGTAGCGTATGTCTGCTCGGTGTACCCGCTAATGGTTACTTTATCAGCGTAAATTGGCAAGGGAATAATATTGCGACTATTTCGCTCCCTCCTGGTAAGATGTATCGCGTACGACCCTCTTTTATGACTAAACAATTCGTAGTTTGTGCTGCCGCCAACACTGGTGTTCCAAATTATGTTGCACAAGGATCACTCGTAATTACTGACCAGACACAGTGAGTCATATTTGCAGTGACCGAGCTTGCCACATTGAACTTCCTGGGATAGATTCACCTCGTTCGCCACCTACTTACTCCATAAACCAAGTTTTAACTGGACCATCTCTACGTCCAAACTTCGAGTGACGGCTCTTGGCACGATCTTTGATAACGTGTCATTGACGAAGACTATCAGCTTGAAAGCCTTCAACGATTTACCTGGAGTGACCATCAGCAATTTCCAGCTTCCATCCGATAGCCCAGCAGGTGGCATTACAATCAGCACCGATTCAGTCATCCCGTCACCTGCCCGTATGTAATGTTACAACAGCCTGTGTTCCGCCCTGACGCCCTCTCACAGAACTCGGCATTGACCTGGGTACTGTCACATTCCAAGCGTATTTCGATGACATCTTGGTTGGACGTGAGTCCTTATTTTCTGGCCTTCGTACACGACCCTAGAGGAGATACTTTTTAGCATTAACTGCAACGGACCTCGCGCTGCTTCCCGAAAAACAAGTAACAGCGCACCTTGCAGGCCGCATGATTCCTCAGAGTGGAAATGCTCTCAATGTGATTGGTCAACTGTTCTCGGAGTATCTTGCAGCGCACAACATTACATTAAGTATTACGGGAGAATCGGTCCAACCAACAGGAGCAAGTTCCCCCATCACTTGGCTAAGTAATGCATTCAAGACGCTCACCCTTTCAGTCACCCTACCCGGTCAGAAGTTCAATGTGAGTGTCACAGCGAGATTCTAGTTTCCTTCAACCGATCATCCTGAATAAGATCATCCAATCGATTACAATATGGGACCTGAGCCTGAAAATGGAAACCCAGGAAGAGGAATTTGCGCCGTTGGCGGGATCAAACAACACAATAGCAGAGTACAAGAATCCATTCGGTTTCTCGTTACAGGTTATTCAATCCTCTGTGAATATGACTCTCGGTGCAGGAGGAGTGTCCGCAGCATCAGTCAGTACATTGTTAGTCTTTAAGAAAACAATTTATAACATTCGACATAGCTCAACCTCCCTACTTCCAATACCGTCGGAGGCGTCACGACAGGCAATCTTGCTCCACTTCCAATAAATTTCCATGACGTGCCTCTCGTGTCGCTCAACGACGGCGCAGTGGAGACCATGTTTGCTGAGGTTACCGACAAGAGCTCAGCAACCTTTGACCTAAGTGGGACTGCCGACGTGACGGCAAAGACATCTATTGGTGATGTGCCTATTTCAGGCATCCCATTTGATGTTACTTCCACCCTGCAAGGTAGGTTGGCTATTCCGCACTGGACCGTTTTGCCTTAACGCACTTAATACAGGGATCGATTCTTTCGGAGGGAAGGCTACCATCAACAATGTGAGCATCACGGGCAGCGGCGGAACTAATGGCGATCAGTACATTACTTCACCTCTCACCACGGTGATCAATAACCCTTCCAATGTCTCACTTTCGACGGCGGATATCACTCTGCCCGTATACTACGAAAATGTCAAGATCGGGCGCGCAGCGTTCAATGTAAGTCAATGTCATACGTAACGCACCACTCTGATCTTGGATGCTGCCAGACGTTCAATTTGGTGCCTGGGGAAAACAGTGTGGGCGGGGAATTCCGTTATGAACCTGCTGATGCGAACGACACGGTTGCCGAGTCGTTCCTGACAAGCTTTGTGCAATCTGGCAACGTCCTTCCCTTGACCGTTGAAGGTGATAGCGCTAGCTCCCCCTTTACCTCACTGGGTCCCGCTTTAGAGGGAGTGACGCTTCAGAGTAGCGTGACTGGTGAGTACGGTCGCTGATCTGCGTGTGTGTACTGATGATATTCTGTCAAGGATTGAATGTGCCACCTATCATTACTCATCTGTATGCCACCATCACACTAAGCACCCTGTTGACGAACCAGGTTCAACTGAGCTTTGACGTGAGAATGCGTTTATGGGCCGGTCCATGTGAACTACTGATTAATGTGCAAATCAGATTTACAACCCTTTGCAAGCTGATCTCGTCATTGAATTTGTTCAAGCAGACGGCTTGATTGACGGGAAAATATACGCTCACTTTGATCAGGCATTTAGCGATTTTGTTATTCCTCCGGGTCACACAGTAAACAGCGGTACATTTTCGAATGTCCTTCTCACTCAAGGGGCATCGGGATCTCTTGGAATCATTCCATTAGGATACATGGATGTTCAATCGGTCGCGACCACACGGTAAGTTGCTTGATACCCTGTCGTCAAGGTGTCCTCATCGAAAAATCGACAGAATGGGGGTGAACGGGTACCAGATCCCTTGGCTGCACGTGAACCAGATGCACGTTACAACAGATTATAATCTCGGTCTTTTCTCGCTCGCAGATCTCATGTCTGCCGCTCAGTCGATGACTTCGACCTCCTCGCCCTCCAGCACTAGCAAAGTAACCACCTCATCTTTTTCCCTGCCTGCAACGACCACTACCTCATCGTCGGCGAAAGCTGCAAACTCTACTCACAACTGAAACGTATTCTTCCATTCATTCTCTCGTGACATAGTTCCTTTTCACAATCTTGATACCAATTTTTGCACCTGCTCTGTTCTACAGAGGCTGCGATTTAGAGTGATGTGATGTACGAGTTACGGGAACGTCAGCCAGCGACGAGCCGGCCATCGGCAGTTGCGTTGCATGCACAGGTTCTCCCCCTTGGTCGCGTGGCAGCCCGGTCGTCGGATGCGGTAAAAATAACACGCGTGACCGGAGCACTAGCTCCCTCTCCATTCCGCCCGGTCTCGACTTGTGACATTAGTGATATTTCCGTACCAGTACAAGAGCGGAAAGATCGGAGCGAACCGGGAAGATTCTGTGCTGCCCTTGCGAGGGGCACTTTTTTGGCGAGATAAAGAATCTATCAAGTGGAACGGTACGACACGAAACATTGAGACGCGGGCGGAAAGACTCGCGCGGAATAGATCGGGAGATTATGGGACTATGGTCCTGCGGCAGTGGCTGACGAGTGCCAGTATAAAGCGTTACGGCAATTTGTCCCTCTCCCTCAACCGACGACACCACAAAGCAGTGAGTTTTCACCCGCCGGGGTCATTCCGAGACCCCCGGATCATCCCCACATAAATACCCCCTCTGACGCTGTCATACTAGTCTCTTCTGTCCCCCAACATGGTCCTCCCCCACCAGTCCCCCTACGTCACCCCCCACATCCTCCACCGTCACTATGCACAATCATATGACAACGAGTTCTCCAGCAAACGTGAGTCGCATCCATCTCACGTCCTCGTCGTCTCATCCACGACACACCCTGCCAGTCATCGGCCGTGATCTCGAGTACTTCTCGCAGGCCGGCTTCGACATGGACCGCATCCAGCTGAAGCGCAATGCTTCCGCGGCCCAGCTGTACGAAGACGCCGTCCGCAACGAGGGTGCCATCATCTCCTCTTCCGGCGCCCTGATCAACTTCTCCGGAAAGAAGACGGGCCGCAGCCCCAAAGACAAGCGCATCGTCTACGAGGACACCTCCAAGGACGACATCTGGTGGGGATCCGTCAACATCAAAATGGACGAACGTGAGCCCGCTCTCCCGTCCGCGAGTTTCGTCTGACGGTTGTGTTGTTTTGCTAGACACCTTTGAGATCAATCGTGAGCGTGCCATCGATTATCTCAACACGCGCGACAATGTCTATGTCTTCGATGGCTATGCTGGGGTAAGGCCTTTCCAGTTGGCCCCTTGTCACCACTCACAGCTTTCAGTGGGATCCCAAGTACCGCATCAAGGTCCGAGTCATCTGTGCGCGTGCCTATCATGCCTTGTTCATGGTCCGTCTTGCCGTAATTTTGAATTCCGTATGTAATGGACAACTAACGGCATTCTAGAACAACATGCTAATTCGTCCCACCGAGCAAGAACTCGCCACCTTTGGCGAGCCAGATTTCATCATTTACAATGCTGGCCAGTTCCCTGCCAACCGATTCACCAAGGGCATGTCTTCCACCACCTCCGTCGAGATCAACTTCAAACGCATGGAGATGGTCATCCTTGGCACTGAATATGCAGGCGAAATGAAGAAAGGTGTCTTCTCCGTGATGCACTACCTTCAGCCAGTCAAATTCGGCCAGTTGTCTCTCCACTCGTCCGCAAACGTGGGTATGGACAAGGGTGATGTCACGCTCTTCTTCGGTCTTAGCGGCACCGGCAAAACGACCCTTTCGGCCGATCCCAACCGGCTGCTCATTGGTGACGACGAGCATGTTTGGTCTGACACTGGTGTCTTCAACATTGAGGGTGGTTGCTACGCAAAATGTATCAACCTTTCCCAGGATAAAGAGCCCGAGATTTACAATGCCATTCGCTTCGGGTCAATTCTCGAGAACGTCGTGTACAACCCCGCTTCCCGAATTCCGGACTATGATGACGTCAGTATCACGGAGAACACCCGTTGTGCTTATCCCATCGAATACATTCCAAACGCCAAGATCCCATGCATAGTCGAGAGGCAACCCAGCAACATCATCATGTTGACCTGCGACGCCTTTGGCGTCCTCCCGCCAGTGAGCAAGTTGTCTCCTGAGCAAGCAAGTTACCACTTCCTTGCTGGGTATACCTCGTGAGTTCACTTGAGTGGGTGCCTCAGTATAGCTGCTGACTCGGAAGCAAACAGAAAGACCCCGGGTACTGAAGATGGTGTACTCGAACCGATCCCGACGTTCTCTACATGTTACAGTGCACCTTTCATCGTTCTCCACGTATGCTTTCATCTAGGTCATCTTATTAGGTTAAATCTGATTTGCCAGATAGCCGGGCCGTTATGCTGAGATGCTTGCGAGCCGAATGTCAAAGCACAATGTACCCTGCTGGTTGATCAACACTGGATGGACCGGTGGCAAGTTCGGTACTGGAAAGCGCTGCCCTCTGAAGGTTACTCGCCGTATCGTCGACGCCGTCCACTCTGGCGAACTCCTCAATGCCGAGTACGAGACTTTTGGTGTCTTTGGGCTCCAAATTCCTACCAGCATCGAGGGTGTTCCTCGCGAGCTTCTCAACCCCCGTTTGGCTTGGGCTGACAAGGAAGCATTCGAAAGAGAAGTTCGTAAACTGGCAGGCATGTTCCAGAGGGCATTCAAATTGTACGAGGATGATGTCCAAGAGAGCGTCAGGCTCGCGGGGCCGAGGTTGGATTAATCAGGGTGGTTCGGCCTGTCGAATTCGGAACTCGCGCGTTGCGAACCGTAGATTCCCTCTTCGTTTCCTTGGACTAGAGTTGAACACAAATAATATCTGTACTCCAAAAACAGTTCGATGGTCTCGGTGTGCGGGTGTCCATTTCCTTTATCTAGAATGGACTATTTGTTTTACTTGAATAAAAGAAGTTTGCAACTATGGTCGCCGGCTTCATGATACTATACAACTGGAGTCATTCAAATATTCCCGCTCTGATACAATGGACCACGACCGTGGTTGATATAGATATTCCGCTGAAATCAAGGCACGAATCTCCTCCTGCGACGCCCATCTGCGATGGTGGGACGACAAGCAAGTGACGCATGCATGGCCGTCAAATACTAGCCCGAGGTCCCCAAGCCTTCTCTCGTTGTCCTGCCACCACGCATCCATGGTTGGCTGTGCTCTCTCCAGGCGAGTTATCGCGATCACCACGGGGACGATCCGTCGCGTCGGACAACAAAAGACCTTGTAAACTTTTGACATGATATTAGAAGCCCTGTTCCCTTGGACGCAGAACACGAGCAAATCCAGCTCCCCGCGACCACGTCTGTCTTGAAGAAAGCCTCTGAGAGAATCCATCGTCGAGGTCCACCGCTTGAAAACCTTGGCGACGAAGCCGGATGCTTCGTTCAAGCCAGGGGTATCCCACAGCACGTACGTTCTTCCCTCGATGGATACCTCGTATGGGGTGAACGCGTTCGTGCACGGCGCTGCGTCGGGAGACACTGCAGCATGGTGGTGACCGAGGATGAGATTGATGACAGAGCTCTTCCCCGAGCCGGTCTCTCCGATGAATATGACATTGCGTGGAGCCTGTGAGATGGTGAGCATATGGGACGAGCGAACAAGTGTCAAGGTCCCGGACCTGCGCCATCGCGACGCACGTATCACGATGATAACCTGGTACCGGGAAATAGACTGATAGTATAGTATCTGTTTCAGATGACAAGGAATGAACTCGCTAGACCAGGATGACTCTCGCCGACAGTCACGGCTGTGATCACAAGGTAGGGGCGAGATGCACCATACCAGCCTCGGTGAGTCCGCTATCAAGGGTATACGATTCAAATCACTCATGTACCTTTTTTGAAAGTCTGGTGTTTCAGATTTTATCGTTTTCATCGTGTATGTGACTCGGAGGCCTTGAGGCTGTCCTCATAAGCGCTGAGGACCACTGATTTCATGATTACCCGGCGCAGACCCACCAACCCTTGCCCTGAATTGGTTCTTGCAATCCATAGACGGTATGTAGTCGGTACACTAAAGACACTGGACATATGGGAAACATAAAGTATAGTACGATCGCCGACAAATCCATAGAGAATGTTACAACCTTTGACCAGATATCAGCGTTGACATAAGATACGTCCAGACAACCCAACTCCACCCTTTTGGATCATCATGCCTTTCGACGGGTAATTGCGGGGCATTCTCGTACTGTTCGCAAGGAATGCAATTCCTGAATATAAGGTCTCGGACAGCATTCTGCGAGAAAGTTCGACGAGTGCGAACTGGCATAGGATCGCAGGGGTCATTCTCAACGGAGGTAACACATGCGTGGTCAACAAATTCCATGCCATGATTTGACAGCTCAGCTGCGTTCCTGTTCCACCAATTCTCCATATCCCCACGGGCGTTTTCCAGTCCGGTTACGACGATGACCACTGGGACGGCTCTGTCACGGATCGCCGAGTGGATCAATTGGTAGTGACGGACCAGCGCGCGTGTGGCTCTGGATGCGCGAACGCAATAGATGAAGAGAGATGGTTCGTTCTTCCTGAGGAGATTTCGAACAAACGTTTTCAAGTTCCTTTCTGCGACGGCGGCGCGGAACAACCCAAGAGTACCTCCATCGAGGCCTGCCGTGTCCCACAGTATGAACTTTTTTCCGCAGATCGTCACATCGTATGCCTTTGTGCGGGTAGTGCATGCGGTCGCATCCGAAGAAGTCTTTGCGATCTGCGAACCGAGGACAAGATTGATGATAGAACTCTTTCCGACACCAGTCTCGCCAAAGACGATCACATTGTGTGCAGGGTTCCATTCTCCCTAGAAGTTACGTGAATTGCCTACACTTGAGTAAGAAACCGTCACGGACATCGGGTGACATTATCGGAACGTGTTCTAGCGAGAGGAGGTACGAAGAGACGTGTTTTAATTAGCTGGAGGGTCAAATGGTCACAAAGTTCAAGCGAAAGGATGGATGGATTCTATGGGTGATCTGGCGTCAAGACCTGCCCTTAGAACAGAGTCAACAGACCCATTTTCGTCTCAACACGTTGGCCACTGACACTCATGAGTACGGTGACCACATGTTGATTGGAACGTTGTTCATCAGCAGTCAACATCACGAACCTAGAGATAGGACCACAGCTAAGTTGTGTATCAGCGAGACTCGGAATATGGAAGTTCACGTTCACCGAGATTCAACCCTGTTTCAGGTCTGCCAGGAAAAATAGATTTTGCTTGAAACAACCGGCGGTTTACCGAAGCTGGGCTTCTATCGGCTGGCCTCGCTTCCTCCTCGAGGCCTTATTTAATCTACTGCACGACAGTGATTCAAATCAGATTCGCTGAGCGTCTGCAGGCCACGTTGCAAGTGCCAACGCAATCCTGATCTGGCATCAGATAATAATAAAGCTGCAGGTCCCAAGTTTCGTCGCCCCGAGGACACTACTAGTATCTATGTCGCCATAGTGTCCGAGGAGATCCTTCGCGGTTTGACCCCTGCTGAAATGATATGTGTTTCGGCGCGAGTTTCTGTGCCCCACTCAACAGACATCCATGATCAGTAACTCATGTTTGCCATGAGGCAGCGCTCATTGCTTTTGCCACCTTTCAATCCAACCTGCCGCGTTCAACCCTCTACCGTCCAAGTCCTTCTGCAGAAACGGGGGCCCTTACTCTTTCCTTGACGACAACCTCAGATTATGAACCAATTCTCAAAGGTACAGTCACTTTCCCGTTCTCATAGGCGATTTTTGCCAATTTTGTTACCTTCGCTCTAGGTTAAGTCTAGGATTTCGAACCCCTTGTCATTCCTCCAGACGGCATACGCCGCGAGTTCAGGCGACGTATCACAGCCTTCCGAGAAGCAGACCACCCTGTCTCGCTCCTCGACGGCAAACGTGCTTGCTGGGACCGCTGCAGTCAAGAGCAACCATGAGACCGGTAATATTTAAGCGAACAATCCTCTCGGGATAGAACTCACGAGTATCTGGCGCAGGACAATCTTCGGTTCCTGAGAATCCATCCCACCCAACACCACCTCCCACCATCAACGTTGTACTCTTTGGTGAAACTGGCGTCGGTAAAAGCTCTGTCATCAACCTCATCGCCCGCAGAGAAATTGCGAAAGTCTCATCGGACGTTAACGGCTGCACCATGCAATCCATTCGCTACGACATCCCCTTCGACAACATGAACTTTGCCATATTTGACACCATCGGCCTTGAGGAACCCCAGATAGGAGTCAATGGCTACCTAAAGGCTATCGAAAAGGCATACGAACTCATCTTAAAGCTCGGTGCTGCTGGCGGCATCCACCTCTTGCTATTCTGCATGCGTGGAGGCAGAATAACGGCGACCACGCAGAGCAATTACCGACTATTCCACGAGTGTCTCTGCAGTACGAAAGTACCCATAGCTCTCGTTTTCACCTGCCTCGAGGGGGAAGAGGATATGGAGAACTGGTGGTTGAGAAACCAGGACTATATTAGGGGCTACGGCATCAAGAACAACGGCCATGCTTGCGTTACAACTGTTCACGGTGACACTCCAGGAGAAGATCTCAAGTACGCTGAGTCGCAGAAGAACATACGCGAGCTTTTGAAAAACAGCGCCCTTCAAAATGGAGCTTTCTCACCAGAAGCGCATTCGTGGTTCGCGAGGCTTGGAAAGGGTTTGCTGAGCTTCATCGAAAAGCGTAAGAGTCCAAAAAGGAGGGACGTTATGCGGGTGTTGACGAATCGTTGCAAACTGGACACGGAGACTGCTAAGAGGATTATAACTATGATGGAGAAAGGCGATGCGGACACGAAGGGCGACCGAGTCGAGCAGGGTAAGGAAGGCGAAGGTGGGTCTCAGTCAATGGAAGGGGATAAGAGTGGTGTCGCGAACGGAAACGGAGCAAGAGAGCATACCTCAGTGACCCCGCACGGTGATGACGAGGCTGGACCTCAAACCCAGGTGGGAAGGAAGGAAGGCGGAAAACCAAAGGTGATCGGGAGTGGTTCCCAGGGGCGGCCGGATAAGGTGCAAACATCAGGAGTCGCTTCGATGGTACGGCCGCAGGAGACCATTTCTGGGCCTCATATCACGGGTAAGTGCGCAAGGTTGAAGCCTGTGTAGCGCAGTTGCCCATGTAACCCTTTTTGTTAGACTCGAGGCAACCCTCTGAGAATGGGGCAAGAGAGCATACGGCGACCCAGCACCGCGATGGACCCGAAAATGTGGAGAGGAAGGATGAGGGAAACCCAAGAGTGACCGGGAATGGTTCCCAGGATGTTGGCACGATTAAGCAGGGGAAGAAGCAAAGGTCGGGAGTCGTTTCTGGGTCGGTGCGAGGGACCGCTTCCCGGCCTTGACTATGAAAGTTGTTTACTGTATGTAGCTCGATTTCATGCTGGACCAGGTCTCTCGAGTAAAATCTGTAATCAAAGGACTCTAGCATCAAAGCTGTGGTGACTCGTGCGACTTGTCGTTGAGTTTGGTCTTGGAAAAACCTCGGCGGATCCTCAGGCTGCCAACGCACCTTTTGGCTGTCTAGGCAACTTAAGTGCAGTGGTCAGTTCATCTCACGATCGAAGGCCGAATTACTACTCAGTGGATACATTGTGCGTCCTATTATAAGACTGAAGTAGTAAGAGGAATGCACAAGGTGTCCCCGTTAGTGACTACATGTGTACCCATGTTCACAAGAAAGATTCAAGTTCTACATACGCCCAGTAAAGAAAATCTTACTGTTCCTATAGATCTGTTGGAATCTCGACAACTTTTCTTTTTCTTCGAACTTTGTTAGACACTTCTCCTCGACGAGCGCAGCCAAGGCCACGTCAGCTCTTTCCACCATCTCCCTTGGACTATCAGGACCAGGATAGTAGGTTGGATTGGCAATTATTGCTCCACCGTGTGAAGACGACAAGAGTCTCCACGTCTTGACCGCGGCCTCAGGACTATCGACCCCCCTGAAAACGATGATAATCGGACATGTCTCGCCGCGAAACACGTTGTGAAACTGCTCAAAAGCAGTCCATGTCCGGTTCGGATCTGACTCTACATCGGCGTAGAAAATCAGAAGATCCACCCGCTGCACCATCTCGGTGCAACGTTTTGAATCCCCGAAAAGTATTTCTTGGGCATCGACGTAGAGACATTTATATTCTCGCTTGCCAGTGCAGGTTGGGAAAAGATGGGACCGATTCGTCTGTGTTGTGGCATTACAGACCATGATCAGGGGTGCCACCCTTTTTTCCGCTTCCCGGAGCAAAGCACGAGCATCAGGCAATGATGCCGACATCAAGGAATCTTCATCTACTCTCCAGGCTGTGGCACCAAACTTTTCCCGCACGAGAGCACAAAGCACCGCTCGAGAGTGCTTTAGACGATCCTGGATAGCGGGGTGGTCGCTATACATCGTGGTGACGCAAGCATGGGCATCGAACCGCATGCCATGTCTGATCAGGTCTTTTTCATGTTCGGTCCACCACGTTTCCATATCCCCTTCGTAGTTCTCTAGTCCAGTAACAACCAAAGCCACTGGGACTTTCTTGCGACATATTGCAGCGTAGAAGATATTGTAGTTCCGGAGCAGCGCTTGCCTGACCCTGGTGCCGCGAACGCAATAAATAAGTAAGTCGATACCATTCCATCGAGTTATTTGGCGGAGGAAAGCCTTGAGACTGTTCTCCGCTTGTCTGGTGGGGACAGTCCCTTCAGTACCTTCATCCAGGCCAGCGGTGTCCCAGAGATTCACGTTAAAGCCGTCCAGTGGAACTTGGTAACATTGATTTCGAAACGTGCATCCGACCGCGTCGTTTGAAGTCTTCGTGATATACTTGCCCGCAATCATGTTGATGACTGACGATTTTCCAACACCGCTTTCGCCGAACACGATGATGTTTCGAGCTCGAAGCGGGATGCACTTTGTTTTTGTCAAAGACAAATCAGCTATGAGTACCATTGACTTACATCTTGGCTGTGCATAAGAGCAGGGAATGGAGGGAAAATTGACTCGCAGGGACTCTGCACACGAGAGTCGGAGGATTCAGGGACACGAACAGAAGTCGCTGGGATAGTCAACTTGTCGAGGTACTGTCGAACGTTCTGTCCAGTGTTAACGACACCAAGACCATTCAAGGATTGTATGCCTACAACCTTCGGTTCTTCTGGTGCTGGATTGCCAAGTTGGTCGTGTAGTTGAGTGCCAATGCTCTTCACAAATAAAGTTAAAGCAGTCGCTCAGAGAGGGTACATACTTACACTTGAAGCAGGCCCGGGGTAGCCCTGTTCTGTAAACCTCTTCTTCATGACGTTCGTGGTCATCTATAGCACGGTACCAGAGCAGGCGGGAATCCAGTGAGCAACGAGGCAAACACATGGCGGTTTGGGCTTCAAGGGGTGGCTGAGAAAAACATTTGAGTGTGCAAATTTCGAGTTTTCCATGCATCATGAGACGTGACCTCAACTTTCAGTAGTTCCGAGGAAT
The DNA here is from genome assembly GCA_038093875.1 of Boletus tylopilopsis. Taxonomy (NCBI): domain Eukaryota; kingdom Fungi; phylum Basidiomycota; class Agaricomycetes; order Boletales; family Boletaceae; genus Boletus; species Boletus tylopilopsis. The sequence continues at coordinate 26,862 of JBBPTB010000033.1, read as the reverse complement.
ATCAGCCAGCAACTCAATATGAGTTGCAGCGGTACCAAGATCTCAATAACCTGCCCAGTCCAGTACCACTGCACACGAGGAAGGTTCATGCTGATCGGCAACTCAACTCCCCGTGTCACCTTACAACCCTTTTCAAGGATCATTGGCAAACAGTGCTCCAAAATCATTGTTTCAGTATATGCCAGCTGGTCACCTCACAAACAGGATCCAGGTATTTGCATCCCTCAGAGTATATGGAACTTCCAAGCTGACGAACTAATTAGCAACTCTCCATGCCTCCACGCAGTATTGCTCAGAATATCGTCATATTCGGAGAAACTGGTTCAGGAAAAAGCTCGCTCGTTAACCTCATCATGCGCCAAAATGTCGCTGCGACCTCTTATGGTACTGACGGATGTACCCTGGATTCCACCCTATACGAAACCGACGTCGGGGAATATCATCTCCGTATCCATGATACTGTGGGCTTAAACGAGCCTCGACTAGGGGCTGAGCATTATCTCGCCGCAATCGAGAAGGCTCACCGGTTGATAACCGCCTTGAACAATATTGGTGGCGTTCACCTCCTCGTTTTCTGTGTTCGCGGCGGCAGGATCACTGCGACCACCCAACAGAACTATAGACTTTTCTATGAATTCCTCTGTTGTCGTCTGGTTCCTGTCGCACTCGTCATCACAAACTTGGAGTCCGAGACACCGATGGAGAGATGGTGGCAACGGAACTCGCATGAGTTCACCAGATTCGGCATCAATGTCATAGAGCATGCATGCGTAACCTGCACGCCAGGCTATGGCGACATGTATGCAGACAAATACGAAGAATCAAAGACAATAATCTCCGACCTTCTTGTCAAGTGTGCTGCGCAACACGCTTACGCTGTCGAAACCCGAACCTGGTTCACTAACTTCTCCGTCTATCTGAGGCAATTTGTCTATGCTCGGCACGTCCACAGCAAAAAGCAGATGGTACGCATGTTGGTGTCGCGTTGTGGAATGAGTGAGGACGATGCGGAGGTTGTGGTTCGCAGGATGGAGCATGGTGGGGGGAGCAGCCAGTGGGAGATGCCACGATGTAGTATTCAGTAACGGCATGTAAGTTGCGTATACCTCCAGTCTTGGTCCCATATTTACTATCACGAATTCCTCACCACTATACACTATGCCTTCGTCCTTAAAACTCTCCACGAGCACTTGATATCCGAAAAGTGACTCCCTTGAAAAACGCGTGTTTGTCTTATTGGGTTCCGGTGCCAATTCGCACCACAGTTCGCTGCACCACCTGATATCAACGAGGCACAGTGCCTGTAGGACAGGCAGTACCCCCGGAATCATCCATGAGTAATGTAGTGAATCGATCAATCTGGACAGCACTACAAGATTGTTATCTTCATGAACAAGGCTGACTTATCATCCAATTGGACGTCTCACTCATCCCCCACTCTCCACCGTAACCCTTTCGTCCCCGACACTTTCCCTTTGCCTTCCATACGGTTTCTGACCTTCCGCATTGCACGCACCGTTTGAAAAGATGATCTTAACGAGGCACGCTAGCACTCCCGTTGGGAGTGCGGTTGGAAGTGAAGAAGACTGGGAGAGTCAGGTCGGATCCCGTCTTCACACTGTAACGACCGGACTGAATTTATCTTGCGTCGTCTCTCAGACTCTGACCATCCCACTGACTACCGAGCCTCGGCCGATTCAGCGCCGATCCAATGTTGTGCTCTTTGGAGAAATGGGCGCTGGAAAAAGCTCGGTCGTCAACCTCATCATGGATCGTGACGTAGCGAGAACCTCATCTGGCGCCTCGAGTTGCACCTTGGACGCCAGACATTACGACGTCACAATCCAAGGACGAGACTTGCGTATATTCGATACAGTCGGGTTGAACGAACCACAGTCGCTCAGGGACCCCGATTGCTTGATCGGCGCCATCAACAAGGCGTATCGTCTTGTTCGGTACTTGTCTGACACTGGGGGTATTAACTTGCTGGTGTTTTGTATACGCCGGGGTAGGATCACCGTGAATATGCAGCAAAACTACCTCCTTTTCCACGACTTCCTCTGTCATAAGAAAGTTCCCGTTGCCCTCGTCGTTACTCACCTCGAGCACGAAGAAAACATGGAGGACTGGTGGTTATACAACCATTATCACTTCACAGAGTGCGGTATCCATACTGTCGGCCATGCTTGCATCACTGCGAAGCGAGAATTCGGCGACCGATACGAACACTCTAGACAGGCGGTTCACGATCTTCTAATCGCCCATGGTTTTGGAGCGGGTTTCACGCAAGAAAGGGTTAGCTGGGTGACGGAGTTATTCCAGAAGTTGCTGGACTTCGTGGGTATCCACCCTCGTCTAGACTCTATCAAAGTCAGGGCACAGAAACTTCGCGAATATGGACTCCGAGAGGAGGAGATAGCGGCGCTCCTGGCAAAAATCACTGCAATGGACGAAGACATGGCTCTCGTCAGGCCCTTGCGTCCGCATGTCTTCCACATGTTGCTGCCCAGTCGCCGAAGCACACATGCGTGACGCCTTCGAATTGATTTCAATCTAGATAACGATATCGTCCATGTAATACGTGCGAAGTTAGCTGAAGCAATTGCTGTACATTCCATTGGATTCCACAAGACTGACATGGACTAGGGAATCACCACTTCAAACTGGTGGACTGGCCTTGTCACCCACATCGTCCGGATTACTTGAGACCTTCTCAAACAAAAAGGAAATGGTTCCTCCAGGGACATCTCCCACGGATAACGAGGATGGCTTCTCATCAAGTGCAACGATGTTCTCGAGGTCAACTGAGGTCAACAACGAATCCGGTGTAGATTGTGGCTTAACGGGCTCGTCGTCATTGTCAATATCCGCGAAGTAAAGGAGTCGTTGCAAGATTGTGTCGTGAACGTCGCGTTGCGTGTGGCGTTGCAGACAGTTGATGTGTGTCCACTCCCCAAGCGCGGCCAGCGCAATCCTCTTCTTTCGAAGTTCCTGAGGAGGAATCAATACAATTCTTTCCATCGACCACAACTGAACCTGGTTACCGCTTTCTCTGTCTTATCAAGTTGGATTGAGTCGAGCTGCGATGCATTGATGAATCCTTGTTCGGCACCATCCTCTGCTGCTTCCAATCTGACGCTCGTGTCCACACTGTGAGCATCTGGCAATCCCCGGCCACCGCATTCACAACCCAGGAGGTCATGAGTATTGCAAGGAGTGTCAGGTTGAATGCGGAAGATGTCGCGAAGCTAAACTTGAGTTTGAATGTGTCATTCAGTTTGGTCGGATAATAACCTACATCTCTGCGAGTGAACGAATCCGCCTTGGACCCAGCAGTCGCCTAGGTTAAGTTTTAGTATGGCTGATAGCCATAAGTAAAGCGGCGCACGTTTCCCATGAGCGCTAAAGGTCAAAATGAGTGAACACACGATCTGATGGATGAGGCGACTCACAATTGCTCAATCCTATCTTGGTGACCTGACGTTGGAAGATTTTCTCTGCACAATTAACTATGAGATCCCAACAAGAGAACACAAGTATACTTGCCATCGATAGTTCCGGCTGTTAAGAATCGGTATATGAAAACTGGTCGTTTCTGTCCATCACTGTATTAAGGAATAGGAGTTGGAAAATATAGGAAGGCTTGAATCAACAGACCGATGGATTCGTGCCATTGATTGTAGGTCATGGCTGCAAGTGAAGATGAGCGATTCTCGAAAAGCTCAGACAAGCCGACACGCGCCTTGGATTCCAATCAGAATCAATAAGGCACAGGCGCGAGGCACCAATAAGATTAAGTCCGACACCACCCGCCTTGGAACTCAGCAAAAATAAAACTGTGGATCATATTAACAAGTATCATTACTTTTTTGCGAAAACAACAGACAATAACTCTGTTGAGAAGACTTGTTGAAGGCATTGACATACTCCTGTCTTTTCGCGGCTGGTGTTTGTCTAGAATCGCGTGTCATGAGATTTCAACTGAGATCTTTCTTTGGACGCACCCGTCTAAACGCAAGTAGGTATAGGATTGCTTCTTGCAGAAAGCTTCAAGAATATTGAGAGTAGATGTATAGTGAGAGACCAAAATACATTTCTCTGCCGTGTGCTGTTTGTTACTAAGCTTCCGCATGAACATATATTAGTTCAATCTTCCATACCTGTCGAAGCATTTTGAGAAGGCATGCTAGCGCAGTCAGTTTACCTTCAATGTGTGTCACCACCCTATGTCAAGCAAGTAGAAACGTACAAACCACTAAGAGAAAAGTCTTCAATCTGGGCTCGCTCTGGCAGAAGTTTCACCGCTTCCGAGATACCAGGGCGCACCGCGTGCTCCCCTGTGGATGCGCGGGCTTTATCAAGTTGAGCTTTGAGTAGGACCGGACTATTGCTGACTTTGGTCAGCATTCCAATCATAGCAAGAGACTCGGCAGTCGACCCCTCGATCAAAGTGTCCAGCTTCTCCGGCTTGAGTATGGTGGCAAACATCGAGAGTTGCAACTTCGATGGAGTGACAAACACGACATATTCATCTGCATCCATGCTATTTAGCACCATGTAAGGTGAGATTGCAGGCAACTAACATTTAGGTGGCAAATAGTTTTTCAGAATTGTTGCCTCACGTCGCAACACGAAACTCTTTGCAATGGTGGACAGCTAGTCATGTTTTGTCGCATAAAACTGGTCGGAGGAATATACTGCAGCGAACATACCTGAGTGGACCGCGCTTCTCCAATCTCGAGTTCCTTCGCAGTCCGATCAGGAGCTCTGCTCTTCAGAATGGGGACCTCATACACTCGTCGAAATGTATTATAGTCATCTGGGTCAGGGTTAATCAGTCCGGCAATGCACGCAGTGTGAATACTACCAAGTAGCCCAGGGTTGCAAAAGTCGGCCTATAAATTACATCTTTACTTGAACGGGGGGAATGAGTATGTTGGTAGGAAAAACGTACCATTGCATGAAACTCGCTCAAGTCATTCTGAATAGGCGTCCCGGAGAGAATTATTCGCCTAGGGGTACGAAGTACCTTGAACATTGCGGATGTTTTGTTATTCGCAGATTTTAATCTATGCCCTGTGATGTCACGGAATTATCAAAGGAAAACCTCCGATGGGTGATTTGCTAAACCTTCATCACAAATTATCAGGCCGATCGGAGGACTGGCCATCAGGGCTTCAGACACATCTGCAAGGAAACGAATTCTGCACTCACGTGCAATACGATAGATCATTTCTGATGGACTGTTTAACAAATATGCATACCGTGCACTCGCTGGCAACTTACATGACACTCCTAAGCTTCTCGTAACCGATTACAAGGACTTGATGAGCTCGCCTAATAAACGATGTCTATGAAAAAATCCAACGGCGGTTCGAGGAATAGGGTTCGTACGAGTTCATGAATAGCTTGATTTGGGATTTATCTTTGTCCCCGGTCAAAACACCAATGCGGTCGCGACCCAGCCTAGCTTGCAAGGGTAGTCAAATAAGACAAGTACAGGCCATCTAAGACTCACCATTTGCGGAACTCAGCACGCCAATTCTGAAGCCGAAGTTAATTTGCATCACAAACCTCCATTTCCAGCCTCACATTAATGAGCGACACAGGGCAAACAATCAGCGCCTTTCCGATGACACCCGTTCCACCGCCATAAGGATTTTGTTCTATGCCATTGTCACCGAGTGCCTAGAGATAACAAAGAGAGTACCTTACTGAGAAGTGTCCAAACTAATGCAATGGTCTGCCTCTAGTTAGTACTCCGAGGACCACAAAGCATACGGTACATGCCTGCAATGTCTTCCCAAGACCCCTGAATATCATGAAGTTAGCATTTTTCAGTAGAAATGAAACATAACTTACATCTCATCTGCAAGGATGCAACCCTGACCCTCATGCTTCCGTAAACCCATGACACACTCGTATAAAAAGCAGAGCCCTAAAAATCAGCTATCACTATCAACCCTTTCCGAAACATAAACAACCTTCAATCTGATGAGGTCGTAAGTGCTTTGCAACGACGGGATCAAGAACAACTGGAACAATAGGCAGGCCCCTAGTTCTGATGCATCAGTGTTGATGAAAACTTCAAGGGAATCATAATACTTTTTGTTGAATCTCTCCGCGTGCTCTTTAGTTGGCACCCTCATAACTACCGCGCCGTCAGCGTCTGGATCGTGCCTGAAGTCACGTCAAGACAAAATTTATTAAGGAGTGCAGAATGCTCACAAGGGACCATTTCGCTGTTTCTTGGGAAGTTGACCATAGAAAGAAACAGGAGGGACAAAATCTTTGGGCACTGCCAATCGAGGAACATTTTCCTTCCACAAGTGGCCCTGTTTCAGGGAGGATGGCGATCTGTCCCAGTTAACGTCTTCACGTCCATTTGTTTCTTCTTCAATACCGGTAATCGATGGTATCTGCGAAGGTGAGATGGATAAATCTAGCGATATCTCCTTATTGCCAGCATAAAATCGATATCCATTCTGGAGAGGGAGACCATCCCAACCTCTACGACCCATTCTATGATTACGTGAATGACTTCAGTGCGAGAGACAGTGGGAAGTAGAGTCCGCACATTTTACCCTTCTCAGAAATGACGGTTATTTGATTTCCGATTTGCTGGACAAACGCGTCGCCATCCCATGTCTTGTGTTTTCTAACTTGGTGGCGGCGCCTACATTGGTGTTGCAGATCTGATTATTTGAACAGGATATATGCGTACCAGTTTGCCGTCCAGAATGACCTTGATTCACGAAGCTCCTGCTCAGTGGTACTGGACTGGTTGGAGAGCAGATTCACAGGTTGCAAGTCTATAACCTTTCTCGTAGGTGTTTTATAAGGGGTGGCGAGATTTGAAGATTTCAGCGGAACAAACTGCTTCTGGATAGTTGACGCAGATGAGGTGGTGGCACTTGAAGTCACCTTGGAGCCACGACCAAAACATTTGCCAGACAAGTAGTCGGCCCTTGAAATTGGGTGATCAATGCCAATCTCCCTTCCACCGAATAGATACTCTCCCCCTTCCTCGGCTCCGGGTGCGTTCAGAGAGCCGGCGCCAATGCTGTGAAGGGAAATATTTACTAGTCACATGTTGGAATAGAAAAAGGTCGCATACAATTTGCCTTCTAGATCGTACATGGTCCCTTTTGCACCATTCAACAGAAGAACCGCGTCACCCTCCCAAGTCTTGTGCTTCTTGTATTGAGGCATCCGCCTATTAGCCACGAGATCAGGTAGACCTTCATGATGTCGGAAACGGGCCTACCATTGTATCATCCAATACTCTTCCTTGGAACCTCCGCCGGTATGCTCATTTGCGCTGCGATCAGCCGGACTACCGCGACTCTCGAGTGCGAATCTCTTTCGACTAGCTGGAATCTCTTGCTGTTTTCTCTTCTCCCCGACGACAGGAGACTGAGACGAGGGCATCATAGCGGTGGAGTGAATGATACGCGTCCGTCCTTCTCCAGACCACGACGCGTCTGTGGCGCCGACGACGGACATTGCCGAATTCCCACATCTATTTTCTGGGCCAACATCAAGTTAGGTTTCCAGGTATGACTCTTACAGCTGGTGTTATTGACCGGCAACACCTGATCATATCTCGTTCCGCTAATTACTGCTGCCCCCACAAACCTCACGTCGACGGATGTAGTTGGCATATAAAAACTGCCATCTTCCCTTTTTCTCTTTCCGGTAGGTCGGTCACCAGCTGCTAGAAGACACTTGTACCAAATCTTACCCCTCGGTAACTTGGAGCAACATAGATCGACTAGCAGGATAAACCCATTCGTAGTTATTGGTAATCGTCTGCCTCGATGATCGATGAAGTATCGTGATATACATTTGAATCTTCCAAAGAAGTGACAGTAAGAGACAAACACATGAAGCTGGTACCAACAGCAACAAAGGTTGAAGGACTCCGTATGACCAGGATTCCAAGGCAATATGCAGGTGGTCAGTAGGGTTTGCGTTTTGGACTTTCACGGAGCGTGTGAATACTGGAACTTCCACTGACAGTGACACGTCGACTCGCGTCAACTCGACTAAATTACTACTTACCAGAGACAGCCTCGCCATGCCATGGACTGATGCACTGCGAACAAGAGAAAATAGGTTATTTGCCGCCTTGAGCTCGCACAAGGTTTTGTTCTACGCTGCAATATCCTCCGTCGCAGTCTCTGCCACAATTGCTAGTGCCCTCAGGAGGCATAGCAATTTCTACTCTCTCGCTATCCATCTCTCCAAGAGCAGTCGGAGCGTCTTGGTTAGTCTTTCTTCAGCAAACACCTTCCCACCATCCTAACCCCCTGTCAGATTCTCGCCAACTTCGGACTCTTGGTGGCTCTGCTATGTGCTCAGTGTGCTCAACGCCTGTTCTTTGGTGCCCTCCGGCCACAGGAAATCGAGGTGGGCTTCACATTATGTGACCAGTCGATTTCATGTGTCTAACAAGGGATACAGCGACTTTACGACCGTCTCTGGTTCTTTGTGACCGAGTCATTGCTTGCCTTCACTATTTTCCGAGATGATTTCGATATCCCGTTCCTTCTTATGTTCGGGTTCTTGCTCTTTGTCAAGTCTTTCCATTGGTTGGCCTCGGACCGCATCGAATGGGTGGGTTGCTCGTCCCTTTCTCAGCGAATCCACTGGTGAACGGCTTTCATGACAGATGGACCAGCGCCCATATCCTGGACCACCATTATTGTTTCATATTCGGATGACCACCTTGTTTACTATCCTTTGGCTCATTGATTTATTCATGTTCGCTCTCGCTGTCGACAGCACTATCAAGAATGGGGTTGGTGGGATGATGATATTTGCGAATGAGGTAGGCGTGCATGACTTTGCAATGCATTTCTTATCAACAAATTTGACAGTATGCTATCCTTATGGCTAGTGCTATGAATGTCATAGCGAAGTATCTGATCTGTGTTGTTGATCTTCGCCGTGCACAACAAAGAGGTGGAGAGAACGCACCTCCTTGGCAGAACAAAAGCATGTGGATCTTTTACATTGAGCTGGCGACTGGTATGTTCACCCTTGTGCACTCCACCCGCTCTGTCTCAATTAATGGTTCATCGAATCAGATTTCCTCAAGCTCATAACGTATCTTCTGTTCTTCTTGTTTATTGTCGCACTCTATGGTTTGCCATTGAACATAATCAGGGACGTATACCTTACCGGACGCTCGTTTGTCACAAGGCTTCGCGCATTGATCCGATACCGCGCAGCCACGCGTAACATGGACGAACGATATCCAGATGCAACTGAACAAGAGATGTTGGCCATGACTGATCGTACCTGCATCATTTGCCGTGAGGAGATGTATTATCAAGGTAGAGCGGATGGTGCCCAACCAGAGGCACAACCTTCTCCCGATGGACCAAATATGGCACCGAAGAAGCTACCTTGCGGTCATATTTTTCACTTCTACTGCTTGCGATCGTGGCTTGAACGCCAACAAAGCTGCCCGACATGGTGAGATCATTCGTGATACGTCAGGCCACTTGGTATTGACTCGTGGCCTTGTAGCAGACAGAGTGTCTTGGACAATCCTCAGCAAAATCAACAACGCCAACCCCAAGCTGCTCCGGCACAACCACAGCCTGGAGCACGCCCCCTTCCAAACCTATTTGGGGTCCATCAGGCTGGTGTTCAGCAACAACCAGAAAATGATCCCCTTGCTCGGGTTTTAGCAAGATTTGCACGCAACGCGGCTCAGCCCCCACAGGGAGCCATTGGTCAGCACCCTCAACACGGGCCACAGAATGCAGGTACCCAAGGTTGGGTTCCTGGTACAACGCCAGGCGTAGTCATTCAATACAACATCCAGTACCAGGGCCAGCCACCTCAAGGCTACGTACAATTACCCCATTCTTTGCAGCCTGTGCCACCCTTCACTGGGTTTCTCGGCCCTAATCAGGACTGGCGAGGATGGGATTTCGATCAGCGATGGCTTAACCAGAGAAGTACATCAACTTCCCAGGAGCCTTCCACCAGCGTCGGCCAATTACCTACACCACAGAGTCAACCTTGGGATTCTTCGCAAACACCAGCCACATCCGCCGCTCAAGCAGCGTTAAGGCGCCTCGGTGGACACTCAACTACTTCTGCTGGCTTACAGTCGCGCTCAGAGACCGTACCCATCGCTTCGAGCTCCAACGACACGTCAACATGGAAGCTTCCATCTCTGATACCGCTAGATGGCAGCCAAGCAGAAGAGTGTGTCCCATCTCAGGCGGCAGCACCCACTGTTTCTTGGTCCTCATCTACAGCCCCGCACGTGCATATCCCTAACTCCAGTTTGTCTCCCCAGACTACCAGCCTACAGTCGCGCGACCGAAATCGTAATCCCGTAACAGACACCCAGTTAGCGCTACTCGACCAAAATACACGGGAAGCAATTGACGAACGAGTACGAATTTTGCAAGATGTATCAAACACGATAACCCGATGTGTGGAGGACCTCATCAGGGTGAGAAGCGTTTTACCCCCGTCTTTGCCTACGGCACCACCACACGTCATTCGGGAGACGAGGGAAGGTTAGTAGATATTCTTTTACTCACAGAAGATGCATGCGTCGCTGAGCTGTCTCGTTTTCCAGCAAGTGGAGATTCCCAGCCTGATGCATCAACTAGTTCACAGCTTGGACAAGCTTCATAAGAACGATGTATTCTCCATAACACTTCTACGACTGTAAACAAAGGTGATGCTATTTCAGACATTTAACAGTGCCTCAGCTCTACTTTTTACCAAGTCTGGATCTACATTCGCTTTGTCAACCTTGGAATAGAATGCCTTACATATTAATCCAAGAGCTTTCTTTGTGTTATCATTCTGCGGACAACTTGGAGCGACCTCTCCGAGTACTCTGTCTATCTCTGCTTCTGAAAGCATCGGGGGTAAATACGCAGATATTATTTCTGCTTCATGGGCTTCCTTGTCTGCAAGATCAGGCCGCTCGCCTTTCACGAATTGAGCAGCAGACACCGTCTGCAAATTGTAACGTGAACAGTCTCTCCAGACAAGACCGAGCAAGAGACAAACACGCCGAAGGACTGCTTTGCGGAGGACACCGATAATCGTGGGGGACGAAATTTTTGAACCAGAGGACTTGTCCAGATTGTACACCTCAGAGAGTACTGACTACATGCAGCACAACGTGAATGCCCTGTTTACCACAAGACTTCGTACAGCGTACCCTCAATGTCATGGAAGACACCTGGTCCTTGTTCTATTTGTGTATGAAATGTGCAGCCGAGTCACGACGAAACAATTATGAAATGAAAAACTGCGTACATACCTTCATAGCCTGCTTCACTCCTGCCAGGAGCTGTTCCCGAATTCCTGGACGGGAGTTTAGTTCGAATTTGGAATCCTTGATGGTCACGAATAGAACATAATTTAACCTTCATTGGCAAGTACAGCGCTGGAATGAATGCAGCGGGAAGCATGGATGATTTTGACACTTTTCGAACATTGAGACCAGATGTTCATACTGTAGCTCGTCAACGTGTACACAAGAGGAGTTCCAGACGCGTTGACCTCAAGAATGTTTGCCCGCGATCACGTGGAGCGGGACAATTATCACCCTCGACATTCGTATCGATGTCCGCTACACTACCGGTTTCCGGAAGTTACGTTGGTGCGATTAGAGAGTCCTGCCGGGAGCTTCGGGAGGCTCAAAATATCCAGGTGAGTGGGTATCGGTATGTGTTTGTGGCAAGTTCTGGGATCCGTCGTGTATCGTAACTGCGGATCGCGTGCACGATGCCCCAAGGTCTCTGTTACAGTCTGTGTGACACGAGTTATCTGCTTGTCTAACGTCTAATCTGTAAGGAAATGCGGCTCATCAAGCCCTTTATCCTAGGTGACAGACGATGGCGTGAAACGCTTGTTGTTTTCGCCTTCATTCCTTCATACGTTCAAGCGTGTTTCGAGCAACCACGGGCTCCATTTCCCCCTCAAATTTCCTTCAGTTCTATCCGAATTGAATTTTCTCTCTGTACTCTGTCTCCTCAATTTCGCCTCAGGCTACCGCATACCTCTCTACGAACAAACTGGTCGCGGTGCATGGGACAACATAAGAGCACTTGTGTTCAGCATGTACCTATCCTCTGCTACTGGCCAAGATGATTTGCTATCCTCCAAGGGCATGAGAACAGTCACACCGCAACAAATCGCCGAATTCATGTCTCTCAATATATATGTGGAACGATCTCATGAAACATTAACCGGTGTAACCGTTGGGGAGCTAGGCGGACCTGCATACGATATAGTCAAACTGATCAGTACGACGTTGAACGAGACGGGAGAAATACTGCAACAATCAGGAATGCCGGACTTGGGATCATTCGTCTTGCGAAGCCTAACATCAAAACATACTGGAGGAAGCGATGTGACCGTGGATGACGTCCTCGATGACGTAGGTCCCCCACGTAGCACTGTGTAAACTAAGATCAACAGCATTTTGCAGCTCGTACGTGCTTTTCCGGCATTTCGAGATATGGCAATTGTGGATGGAAGACGTCAGTACTAGTGTTTCATCATGGTTCTTAGAAGTGTTACTTATCGTTGATCGTCTGGAAATAGCCGTGTATTGTTTCAAGAAGGCACTTTTCCTCATCCACGGGCTGACTCTTCGTTTTGGATCGTCTTCCCCATCACCGTTCCCGCTTCCAGACACCACTAAAGTGCCAGTATTCACAGACAATGTGCTTCCCTCACTACTTATTCATCTGGGAGTGCTGGACCTTTCGGGGGTAAAAGATACCATGTTGCGGAACATATTCCCCGATGCTGCGAACGATGCTAATGTTAACGCGCTCCTCGCGGCTCCCAAGGATACGTCAGGCATAGGTACTTCCGTAGCTCCAGGCACGAAAGCATTGCCCAAAGAAGGACCTTTGCTCACCTTGAACCAAGCATTTATATTGCGCGCTGCTGCCGTGGACGCTTGCGAGAAAATCGTCGACTATGCCCATCAATTGGACGAAACCAGCTTGGCAGACGACCACAAGTGGATGAAGGACATCACGCTCCCAGGTCTGGATATGTGGCTTTGGGCAGTCGCAAAAGATAGATCGGACTATAGAGAACTCGAGCGGTTCGTGTTGCGCGAGACGGTCTTCTTTTGAAGGACAAAAGGGTTAACTGTGGCACATGCGATCAATCCGTATCTTGGGGGATAAGGATGGACGGGAAGTGGCGTCACTTGTAAAATACATCTGGGTATACGACGACTGTTTCATTATAGACACACATGGCGAAAGACTAAATTAAAGGCAAGTGCGACATCAACTCGCGAGCGTTAGCCAGACAGTTTATCGAGATCGAAGCGCGAGCTTGAATTTGATTGATGGTCGCCGCCGGTCGCCTCAACCCACTTCTGAAAAACATCACATCTAGTATGGAACAGGAAGCAACAGGCAAATGTGGCGACGACCACATTTAGGCGGCGCAAAGACAGGCTCCGGGAGTATTTCCTGCCAGCGACCTATCCATAAATATATGTATGGCATGCTGACATGCACTGCATCCGAGAGAACCAGGCTGGACCATCGCAGGAAGATGACAGGGATCACTGTCGCTGTGTGTCACTGCATCGGTGGTAGACAGCGAAATGGGAGCGGATCAATTGACAAGGGTATTGGGCTGTGGGCGTGCTGCGACGCAGGACCATAAGATCATTGAGCGTCATCGGGTCACCACCTGTGATCGAAGAAGGCGCTGCGAGTAATCAATACGTCCCGGAAAGGCTAGGTACCCTGAGGGAATGGAATCATAGCGCTGCTGGAATACCCCTTTAGTAGCCAAACGCAAGTTAATCCACTGTGAGAAGCGACCCATGAGATACGGTGTACGTGTCCGAGCATTGTGTGATGGGAAAACGCAAGGCTGGATACCGGTGCCCGATCAGGTTGATGCACATCAGAGACAAGATACAATTTACGCGCACAGGCTTACCTCAAAATCCACGTCTCCTGTCGTCTGGGTGACTGCTTTCGGGTATAAAGCTGAGATTCCCCCGACGCGAGGAAAGGTGTTGAAAGGACTGCTGGTATCCAGTCCATCCTTGGCCGAAGCCTTCCCCCCATCCGAACAAAGTTGAAGCGACCTGAGCCATGGCCACGCTTGAAAATAATCTAGAGATTTTCTATACTCCACCCACCTCACCCACTATATCCCGAACGAGCTCGCGCGCAGCAGACCACGCCGAAGACACGAACTTCTGGCCAAGCGAGGGTTTTATTCAGCCATCGCTGTCCAGACGAAGTAGCAGGCCATCAGTCATGTCACTGCCTTCCTTACAAACGAACATTACCTGGGTTCACAACATCGTAGTCGAGGAGGAGTCACCAGCCAACTCGATTGGTAATAAGGTTGCACGGACGGGTACTCAGGCTGTCACTATATCACCGACGATAGCCGACGCGGGTAGTATTACGCATCAACCTGACAGCGACAACAGCCCAACACCGGTTTCCGTTTCAAGCTCTCCCTCAAGTTTCAATTCGATACCCTTGTCCATGGATCCCTCTCATTTGCCAAGTAGATCGCCATGCTTCGTTCATTCTCACCTCGACAAGGGTGCTTCGCTCCAGGACTGGTTGCGGGCCAAAGAGAGCGAAGTTCTTGGCACCGACGTCGGTGTAGCAAGATCCCTTCAGCAACCACAACAGCCAGGGTCGTGGCATCGGGACAATGAAGCGCGCTCTTCTCCAGCAGAGTTTTCCTGCAGAGACAGTGCCAGTCATATCTTGTCCGGTAGTGAAGACGACGATCCCCACAGCGGTAGTTTGACAAAGCAGCTTGCGGAGACCGCCGTTGGTGTCCGAGAAATGAGCAAGCAGCTGGGTGGGCCGTCCTATGCTCGGTATAGCGCTCCATGCTTATATCTACAGGTCGTGCCCGGATACGCGCAAACATTCAAAGTGTTCTCATCGTGACAAAAGCTCGAGACAATAGGCTTATCAAGTTGACCCGCGAGCTTGCGATTTACCTCATGCTCAAACCACGCCAGAGTCGTCGTGGTCTTATCGTGTGAGCGAGATATATTAATGGTCTTCGCCATGTCTGACCCATGCACAGATATGTAGATCACCAGCTACGACAATCTAGGCGCTTCGATGCTCTTGGCATTAAACGTGACCATCCCGAGTTATTTGAACCGCTTCCTAGCAGGCGGTCGTCGAGTAACAATTCGCTGTCGTCTTTGTCATCGTTCACATCTCAGGACGAGTCTCATGTGCAGCAAGAGGGACAACTCCGGTATTGGACCAGTGAAATGTGTTCTCGCAGCCCGCATCTTTTTGATTTTGTTATCACTGTGAGTGTTTGTTATCGCGACTATTTGAATGATCCTCATTGAGTCACAGCTGGGGGGCGATGGAACTGTACTTTTTACTTCGTGGTTATTTCAACGCATTGTTCCACCAGTCCTCCCGTTCGCGTTGGGCTCTCTAGGCTTCCTGACAAACTTCGACTTCGCGGATCATCAAGCAGTCGTGGACTCCGCCATTGATGCAGGCATCCGAGTAAACCTTCGGATGCGATTCACCTGCACCGTGTATCGTGCAGTCTTCGAGAAGAAGAGGTGTAGGAAAGCGGTCAAAAAAGGCGAGACTGGGGAGATCATGATGAAAGACCTCAAGAATGGTGGCTGGGAAGCACTTGAGGGTGGTTGGTCAGGTGGCGTCTTGCCCGACAGTGGCAAATGCCCCAAGGATAGGGAAATCATGTGTTTTACCACCCGCCCCGTGGAGACCTTCGAAGTCTTGAATGATCTCGTTGTCGATCGAGGACCAAGTCCATACGTCAGCTTGTTGGAGCTTTTCGGTTTGTGTGCATATTGTTCTTTTGCATCTCCTGCTCACTTCGATGGCACAGGTGATGAACATCACATGACCACCGTACAAGCGGATGGTTTATGTGTCGCCACGCCGACAGGGTCAACCGCATACTCAGTGAGGCTTGCATTGAAAGTCCTTTCGAAAATACTAACCACGTAAAAAGCTTTCCGCTGGTGGTTCCCTTGTCCATCCAGAGATACCAGCCATTCTCATCAGCCCCATTTGTCCCCACACACTCTCCTTCCGTCCCATGCTCCTTCCTGACAGCATGGAGCTCAGGATTTGTGTTCCATACAATTCTCGAAGTACTGCATGGGCTTCGTTCGACGGCCGCGGGCGGGTGGAGCTAAAGCGTAAGTTTGCCTTGTGCATGACAATGCTGAATCCACGCTGATTCAGAGACAGAGGGTGACCACATCAAGATCAGTGCCTCGAAATACCCATTTCCTACAGTATGCGTGGACAAGCAGTCCACTGATTGGTTTCATTCTATTTCTCGCACTCTAAAGTGGAACGAACGCCAGAGACAAAAGTCGTTTGTCGTCGTGGAGGAGGGACCAGCGAAGACGACCCGTGCGCGGAAAGCGGCTTTTAGTTCTACTGCAGATGGGACACTTAGTTCCGAAATTCTTGAAGAGGAAGCGGAGGAAAGTGATGAAGACGTGGCGGAGGAAGATGACACGTTTGATATCGACGATTCCTCGGTGGGTGCCCCGAGTGACGAACAAGATGCCACGAACCACGTCGAGAATGAGGAGAGCATAGCGGAAATCGCACTTGGTG
Organism: Boletus tylopilopsis; assembly: GCA_038093875.1. NCBI lineage: Eukaryota > Fungi > Basidiomycota > Agaricomycetes > Boletales > Boletaceae > Boletus > Boletus tylopilopsis. Next base: position 10,222 of record JBBPTB010000033.1, on the reverse strand, counting down.
TTGCCAAAGCACGGGATGTAGCATCGCAAACTGACACTGAACTCGACGTGGCTGCTGCTGTGCTCGCACGCGGTCTTACTCCCAGGTTCTCTCGTTCGTCGAGGTCAAGGTCGCGGTCGAAGTCGAAGTCGAAGTCGGGGTTACGCTCTGGGGTTGATACTCCGGGACGGTTTGCTGGACCCACCCATTCACCACCGCATCTTTCGGATCATTATCGCTCAGAATATACCTCTTCTCCAACTATCTCCAATTCTTCTGATGACTCGTTGTCAAATATGGACCGTGTCCAGCGAGGCGCAAGAGATGACCTTCATTCAGCACAACACTACTTCAGCGGTCGGAGTCGCATCCCCCGAGATAGGGACTTTGACGACAATCTTCAAACACCAACTGTACCTGACCATGCTCCTGACAGAAGGAGCCGTTCTCGTCCCAGAGCGAGTCCCTGTGAGAACGACCACCAGCATCGTCGTGCTTTTGCTGTATGGGGAAATGACGAAACAGACAGCGGAGCAAGTGACAGCGATCCTTGAGAGTATTTCTTCGCTCTTTTGCTGGTCTATTCCTTTCTACCCGCTATCTCTTTCTCACTCATTCATGGTATTTTGAGCAACTATGTAACGAACCAGTCATGTAAACATTAGCTAGGCATCATCTAAAGTCACGTGCAAGATTGACTCTTGTCACTCTTGTCAGTTGAACTCGCTCGAGTCTCGTTATGACGGAGCTCACGACGTCTCGCGTCAATCGTCTGCTGAGACCTCTCAAGAACAAATGCAACCGTCTGGCTGCACTTCCAAAGCCAACGACGGCGCTCCATGTCGCTTATTCCAAGCAAACGTCTAACTGGGATCCTGACAACCGTCCACCTCTCACCGTGCTCTGCCTCCCAGCTGGGACCAGGAAATTGGCATTCGACAGACGTTCTGCAGACGAGTTTGAGCTCTCAAGGCGTATTCATGCGGTCTGCGATGCCTTCAAGAATATTGTACACGTTGCCTTCGGTCAACCGTGTAGTCAACGTATTCCCAGTCTTGCTGCGATGTGCTCTTTGGTCATTGGTAGAAACATTGTCACTGCAGGTTTAGACAACGCTCCCGCTGACTCTGGTGTAAATCCCCCCGACGAACACGACCCGCTGGACGTAGATGACATTTACGAGGCCGTGCCACCACATTATCGCAGGTATTTGTCGTATCTTGCCCAAGTGCACTGCCAACTGACTAGTGCGGTCCCAGATTTCTGATTGTGTCGCATGCTTTGTCCATGATCTTATGCATATGTACCCACCACCATACCCTTGTCATCACATTGCTCGACCACTGCCTTTCGTTCGGTCTAGTGCACGAATCTACTCACCTCTTGAATATCATACTCGCACAAGCACTTCTACCATCAAACCCGTCCTATCCACCCGCGGTCGTGCATCCAGCCCATACAAACTATCTTCTTGACCTACACGCAAAGTGGACCACTGGAAACAAGGCGCCTGGGATATTTCCAGCCTCTTCACTGTTCACCACACCAACATTTTGCGAAGTCGTGCTTCATACCCTGTCGCAATCTTCATTCTGTAATTCACACATCTTTTGGACCTCCAAGGTTTTGAACAGATTATTGCATGTTGTCGAGAGCCGTGATCTTGACTCTTATATCCTCATCATCTACACGCTTTCTCGGGGATTCTGGGAGGCATCGGGGTCTTCGCCAGATGCCGTACTGGAAGACTCCCAGCCCGTGATGCTCAGGGACAAGTTCTCAGAGCTAATGTCGAACCTGTTCGACCTGCTTTTCACCCAAAGTGATTCACACTCCTCTCCCCTCACACCGCCAAGACTCCACGCTGTTATCGATATACTTCACGAATGTTACACCGCTCGGCTTCATTATTTGCGGATGTCAATACCTGGTTCCCCCATCGATCTCACAGATATCATCATAATATTTACAGTACATATATTAGCCACCTTCCGGAACTCGATCGGTGACCCCGACGTCCTTTTAGCCATACTTGACGACTCAAGTCCTGTTCCAACCACGTTTTCCAAGCTAATGGTGTACTCCTGTCAACTCCGGGATGGCCAACCCTTCGGCGACTCCATGGAAGCATTCTTCGCACAGTTACGGATGTACTCGTCTGCCTTGTGCTCTGAAAAGCTATTCGGTCTCGATGCCTCTCTGTGGGCATGCGCGCTCCGCCATTTCGAGACATCCATACCGAGTTCGCAGAAGAGTAAATCTCCCCTGGTAACAAGATACAAACAACAATTCATGGAAGCGGTCGATGCGGCAGAACGTCGCTGCTTTGGAAGAGATATAGACAGTAGCCCCGTTGTTGCATTCCCCGTTCGATTCAATCGTGCAAACCGTACAAAACGCGGAAGGCTAAGCGGACACTGGGAATGGGAGGATATGGTTGGGTCTTGGATTCGAAAGACACCAGTACACAAGAAACAGAAGATCAATGATGACCATCCACACACTCCATTGCGACACAGCCACTCACGGCTGCGGGGCATGCCTTCCGTGGCCGTTGGATCAACAATAGTCTCCGCGCCATTGTCAACCACTCATCGGTGTTTACCCTCGCTCTCCCCATCCTCCTCACATTTCTCTGAGCTTGACTCTAATGACTCCGAATATCAAGATGGAGCGGACAAGGAGAATTGTCCCAGGAGTCCTCCGGTAGTCAAAGAATCCCGTTCCATCAGACGTCGACGTTCAAATTTCTTTTCTCTAATAGCCGATGCTCAGGTGAACCGTATTGTATTGCATCCAAAATCACGGCCCGAACGAACACCACCGGCTTCTGAGTCTGTCATGCACGAGAAGTATGTTTCACCGCTCTCTTCGCAGCAGTGCCAGCGTGCATCTCACGAAAAGCAGCAAAATACAAACTGCAGAAAGCCATTTCTGCCAGCACCGTCTAGAACATTACTTCTTTCCGACGATTCGTTGGATTTATTTGCCTATGCGACGTCGTCGCCAGCCAGGGATTGAATGTCTAGGATTAATACGCAGTCCCGTGGCTAAAAACGTGTATGTAATGCCCGAATGCAGTGCGAGACTTTTTGACAGTTCTCGTGTCTACCAACGCAGTTCATCAGAAAATAGTACAGGTCAAGTGGTATTGCCTGAGAGCTCTTTGGATGACAACGATCATAATTTCAGAATCCCAGCTACTACCTGGCGTTGCTCTCGAAGTCTGGCTATATCCCATGTCGTTCATGCTGTGAGTTGTGTCTGAACTGGAGAAATACCAGTGATTCGCATCTACACCATGTGTCTGCCTCATGCATGCAGTGAGGAAAGTTAATCCCCCGAGCCCAAGGCGACGATTTTCGCCTTGTCGCAACAAACCCAGCAACTTTCGAACTGGCGAAACTGTTTAATTCGAGGCGTGGAAGGTCTGACGAATAGCCCACTTACATTCATCCTACTCCGTCTTTCGGGCGTTGGTGAGTATTGTTTCATAGTATGTTTGTTGGCTCGTAGACGAGAATCGGCACCCAGAATGTCCAGAACAGACCACGGCAGTTTTTCCCATCGAGTCCCATCTACTTCGTCGGCTCGTTCAGCATCGAAGGCGCACACGATGAATCAAGATTCTGTCCCCCAGGTCAGTTTTCCGTCAATCGATGTGTTTCGTCCATTATGAAGCTGAGAGTGCACGCAGTTCATCGGTATGCCCACTTTGAACGTTCTGCTTCTAGGAGAGACAAACATAGGAGAAAATTCCATAATCCACCTCGTTGCAAGTCCAGGGGAGCTAAATTACCACCACGCCGGATACCGCGATGAGGCGCCTACCATCGCACTCGATGGCAAACTATTCATGCTGCACACTTTGCCCACGATTAAATTCATGTCCCCAGCGGCGCTCAAGGAAGGAATTCAGAACACATTCGCGAACTTTCGCAAGAATGGAGGTGTTCACCTCATTGCGTATTGTATACACGCATTCCATTCCATAAAGTGGATTCTCGAAATCCATCGCGCCATCGTTGCCTACTCAACACCGCATCCACGTATCCCTGTGGTTGCTGTTGTCTCTGGAACATCTGATGTGGCCCAGCAAAAGAATTGGTGGTCTAGCAATGAGGGTGCCTTCGTGGAACAGGGGCTTTGCTTCGATGACCATGCGTTCATCCCGGTGATGTCCATGGGTGCCCAAAAACCTACCGATGACCACACCCCAGAGAGTCGACACGTATTGCGCACGCTGATTCTCCAAAACTGCGATTACTTCTTCAACTCTGAAGCAGGCTTGGATTTGCAATGTATGGCTCTTTACAAACAACGATTCATGGCAAGCTCATTCCAATCCCTCCTCACTTTGTTAGCTGGGAAGCAACACTCTCATTCACCGACTGGTAGAGCCATCGACATCGTACTGCTAGGGGAAACCGGCGTGGGTAAAAGTTCGCTCATCAACATGCTCGCTGGGGAGAAGGTTGCTGAAGTGTCGTCGGACACCATAGGGTGTACTAGGTCCGCTGCCAAGTATACCTTCGAGGAAAGCGGGAGGACTTTTCATTTGTACGACACTCCCGGCCTGGTTGATCCTGAGATGGGTGTTGGGCCCTTCGTTGATCCAATCGATACCATCCAAAAGCTTATTGTCAGCATCGCCGACGGAAACGGTCCAGATCTGCTTCTTTACTGCGTCAAAACGAAACCAACGGCAGCTCTGCGAAGAAATTACCAATTGTTTTGCAAGTTCATCTGCGGGGGTAAAATATCGTTCGCTCTGGCCATCACGAAGCTGGAGGAAGGTCAAGATACGGACCAATGGCGACGTCGATACAAGGCGACGATCAAGAAGTATGGTGTTGACTGTTCAGGATACGTTGGTCTTGGGCGGGGGAAAGGGCATACGGGGCCAGGCTCGAAAGAGCAGCTGAGAGAGTCCATTTTCTCGTCTTTCGTCGCATGCACCGATCAACGGAAGAGCAAGACAAGGTCGTTACGTTCTTCGATGGAGCGAATGGCCGCTTCGGTTACTTCGCTGTTTCGTGCTCGACCATTGGTGCCCGAGAAGGCTTTGGTGGATGAGTACGGAGAGCAAATCGCTCGTGAACTTGTCAGCCGATTGGCTTCTCCTAAGGAAGCTTACGACGACAAGGTGCTTCGCTGACTCTCCTCCATATGCCATATGATGGACTATTGCTTGGTTTTAGTTTATTACTCCCTCTCGACAATTACTCGACGACTGTCGATTGATCGTGTACTGTGTGATAAAGTATTAGCAGGAGGCTGTAGTCTTCTTTACGTGACACTGTCCGCTGATCGCGACAAGTACCTCATGCCACCCCAGCCCTTGTCACACAGGCCGTGAGCGTTTCAACAGCGCGGTGTCCACGATGCTGTTAACAACGTGCAAGCCATGACCATCATAGGCGCGCCGCTTCTGAATTCCGCAACGATCAGGATTGGTATACGTCACAAGACTCACGGCTCATTGGGTGCCAGTGGAACTTCGCTGCTGAAGAAATCACCATGGTTTATAACCTCCCAAGCGTACAGTCAAGTTACTATTGGGTGATATCTCCGAGAGCTCCATCACTGGTATCCACGATAGGAACCTGCCACGTTCCAAATTCTATCTTTGAAGCGTTGCCACCGGGGCATGTATACATCATGATTAGTCCTCGAGGCTCGTGTAGACGAATCACACGATTCAAGTTAATCACCGAGGAATCCTCTGGACCAGTCGAGGCGTGCAGCGCCCCACCGCGTGCGCCCACCCCAAAAACAAAACTCAAATACTTGTGCTGCCTCTATTTTTCGCCCACTTCACTCAACTTATAGTACCAATTTATTCGCTTGCGCGCTCCATCCTTCGTCATTCCGCCACTTTGTTTGTAGTAGCTAATTTCTCTCTAACTGCTGCAAACGGGTCACATATCTCTCAATTTTTTTTTCCACCCTTCGACATCAGTGGTATGTGTGTCACGAACCAGGTCGATGAGCCCCGATCTAAACAACCGATAGATTATTCCATCATGAGTTCTTCGTTGAACATCATCCTATTCGGGGAGACGGGTGTTGGCAAGAGTTCAGTGATCAACCTGATTGCTGGGCGTCATCTCGCAGATACCTCTCCAGACGTCCAGGGATGCACCATGTCATTCAAACCGTACACCTTTCCTGTCAACGGTCGCACCATTCATGTCTGGGATACAGTTGGCCTCGAGGAGCCAGAGACGGGCGTCAATGGCTTTCTACCCGCAATCGAGCAGGCTTACGAGCTCATCCGACACTTGTCAAGACAAGGCGGTGTGGATCTACTCCTCTTCTGCATTCGTGCAAACCGAGTCACTGCAACGGTGCAGAGCAACTATAGGTTGTTCTACGAAGTACTGTGCAGGTCTCGCGTCCCGATCGCCCTCGTCATAACTCACCTTGAGCGGGAGAACAACATGGAGGATTGGTGGGTGAGAAACGTAGAATCTCTAGGGAAATACGGTATCAAACCTGCCGATCATGCCTGCGTTACCGGCCTTCCAACGCACAGCAAATACCGCGAGTCGCGACAGAACATTGCCAGGTTGTTGGATGGGCGTCACGGTGACGGGAGGTTCACTATGCCGCCAGAAGAGTGGTTTGTCGAGTTTTTGCGTCTGTTTGGATTGTTTGCCACTTTGAAGAGAGACGCGAAGAAAAATGACATCCTAAAGATCTTGAAGAAACGTTGCAAACTGGATCCGAGGATAGCAGATGAACTCGCAACCAAGTTGGCAATAGAAGGCATATCTCAGTAGTGCTGTATTGTGGGTTCAGTGTAGTCACGTTCGCGATCTCTCGTCACTTGTTTCCGCCTATCCATGTACACGTGTATCTTTCTTTCAAATCCATGCAAAAATTGACCAAGTAATGTAACGCGGCATCGCGATGATGCGACGAGTTCTTCGACACTGAATAATAGAAATAATCTCCGAATCCCCACCATTGATAATACGTATTTGACAAACGGAGAAGTATTCGGGGTATGTGTGGAAAAGGCAGTAATAGTGGCATCGGGGGAAGATCCGTGCTGTGAACGAGACTTTGTAGCACGTGAGCGCGGCGGAAGGATGGCTCAGCGCTCAGCACCCAACTTCGTGTAAAGGACTCCCCGAATGAGCGCGCGAGCCACTTCTAAACTTTCTGTCTGGATTACCTAGAATATTTCATCCGATTGCATTGAATTCGACAAGGACGACTTATCTCCGGGTGACGAAACGGGCACCCTCAAATGGGGAGTGTGTAGTCCCGGAACAGCAAGGAGGATGTTCGTCCGCTCGGCGCCGTCGGACACATCGAGACTCTGAGAGCGGCCATACAACGGATTTTCAGTTCGGTAATTTCGAGATCACATTCCTGCTTTGCCTGATTTCCTAGCTCCGGATTTTGCACGGTTCTTTCGGCAGAATGGACGTACCAGGACCAGACAAGACCAAAAACTCGAGCAACCATAATATCGTGGTTCCGCAGAAACGGTCAACTACGTTATATAAATAATCACCGTCGAGTTGCCGTTCAACGGAACTTTAGCGTATCACTTCTGATTGAAGACTCGGAGCTCCTTAGTGTTCTGTATAAATGGAAGGAGACAGATGATTGGCGTTTTTCGCATTCCAGGAAAATCGGGAACCACCAGCATCATGGACTCGTATTTACTAGTATGCATGATGATGCACCAATGCCACATAATACATTGAGGTCGGGCTCTTGTTATTCGGAATCGTGATGCTTGACTACTCGCCCTGGGTCGTTCTGGAGATCGTTCTTGGGTCCGTATGACAACCACTTGACTCAAAAGAGCCCGGTGAGCCGAAGATGCAAACACGTTAGTGCGTTGCTTTGCGGAATAATATTTATTACATCAGTATCATGAGTAGTATGTACGTACTGAACTCTAACATACAAAGTTCCATTCACATACCCTTTACCACAACCATGACTAGGAACCGAGTAAACCCGCAAGGCGTCTCGCAGTTTCACCGTCCATGTTACAGCGCCTGACTAATGTGCGGACCATTTTCTCACCTCTTGGCGGATTCCTGTTCTGCAGAAAGCTTCCTAGACCTGCTAATATTCTTGCAAACCATGATTCTGGTTGCATCAAAAACCTTCGTCTGTTGCTCAGCAGCGATTGGATCAGGTTGCGCAACACCTCTTTTGATTCGCCATACTTTGCATCTTCTTCGACCCCAGTGACGCATGCATGTCCAACGCTGTGAATGCCATACATTTTGATGTATTCCTCGTTCCTCCTCCACCAGTCCTCCATTTGCAACTCTCTCTCCAAATGGGTGACGACTAAAGCGATAGGAACCTCCTTGTTACACAGGACTTCGTGAAAGAGCCGATAATTGCCCTGAGTTGTTGCGGTGATCCTGCTGCCTCGTATACAAAACAGCAAGAGATCAACCCCGCCTGCATGACCCAGGTCACGGATGAGCGCGTGGGCTTTTTCGATTGCAGTCAGGTATCCGTTGAAACCCATCGTAGGTTCTTCCAGACCGACGGTATCCCAGATTCTAACCTCGGTTCCCGCGAGTGGGAGGTGGTATCTTGTGGACTTCAGGGTGCCACGTTCGACATCAGATGAGACTTTGGCGACTTGTTCTCCGGCGAGGAGATTGATGACGGAGCTCTTCCCGACGCCTGTTTCTCCGAAGAGAATGATATTGAATCCTGTGTAGTCAATGAAGGTCGACTTGTGGATAGAGCGGATCAAACGTGTGCGCTGACCGTCGGATGAGGACATTCGAAGTGCTTATACGAGTCGGCGAGTTCTGTATTCGTGAGAGACCTGGATAGACGGCGAGGGACTTGGGTGGTGGCCGGTCGCTGAACAGGAAGTGGATCAAGCCACGAGGAAAGCGCTGTATGACTGCAGCATGGGTACAGGGATGAGAACTCACTGCCAGCGACTTGATCTGGACTGGGACAACGTGGAGATGCGAGTGTACAGCATTGCCATAGCTTATCATAGGTTGACCATGCGTCATCCGCAAGTATCAGTACTAGTGATGCAATCGCAGGTCATTGACAATGCAACGCGTGATTCGGGGATGCGGCAGGTGAGCGGTAGAAGCTTGAAGTACCCAGACTGATCTGGCACCCAACAACATTGTCCTAGATGGTGAGAGAACTTCCAGACATGCATTAACCAGCACATGAACGCGAACCGGAGACGTCAGTTGATTATTGATATGAAACACTGAGATGGCCGACCCGCCGAGCAATAGAGGCGATAACATTTATGAGACGATCCTGTGATCAGTGGCATGGCTACCCACGTTTGTCGTAGGATTTCCGCTCTTTTCTCACACTGGTCGTCGATGATTTTAGGGGTTATCCACTAGTGTTTCAGTGTGGAGCATGTCGGAGTCAGCTGCTTGGCCGGGTCAACAAGAGAATGCTCGTGATTCCCGTAAGTCTTAACCCCTCCGAAACTCACTCTGCCGATACGAGCGCAAACCACGGTAATGCCGATACTGAGCACTGAACGATGTACCCTTGTGTGGATCCTGCGCACTTTCCAACTAGGGTGGAACATCCGATTCCCAGTTTGGAGAACGGTGGACTAGCAATCATACCTGTATTGTTGAGAAGTTCATTGAAACTAGCCTAAAACGGTCGATGTAGGTCGTTATCGCGACTGAACCGAGATAAGTGGTAGCGAGGAACTGCCAGGGATGGCATGGCGCCAGCTGCGGCGGTCGCGCATGCCGACGCTACAGCCAGGCACAAGATCGCTGGAGTCGAACGTGTGAGGCAAAGAGCGGGTATGAGTATCCGCTGAGAGGAGATGCCGACATGGAATGCACTTGCCGAGACAAGGAAGGCTCGGGAGGAGAGAGGGGGAAAAGAGGAAACATGCTTGTTACACGTGTTGATTTTCCCCATTGGAAAGGTGATCCGAATTGGGCACGAGGCCTGTCCTAGCGCAGTCTGCATGTAATGGGCGTGATTGAGGAGCGGGTGAACAGCATCGGCTCTGATGTTCGTTACACTACTTACTATAAGATAATTCTAATTAGCAAAAAAACCGTAATGTGACGTAGTAAAAGTTTGCACAGCCACTTATCAGGCTCAAAAGGCAAGCATGCTGCCGTCTCAGTTTCGCACGCCTTCCTGACAGGGCCGCATCCCTTCTTCCCTCCCATTCCCCTTCAACGACGGCGACGACGACGACGACCCCCTCCACGGCCCTCACGACACACAACCC
>JBBPTB010000032.1:0-59101 GCA_038093875.1 Boletus tylopilopsis | reverse complement strand
CCTGCTCCGTAGACATCGTCCGGATTACACCCCGCGCTCTGGTTTCGTGTGGCCTATCATCGACCCTTCCCTCCCCGACTCTCAATCCAAAAAGCCTGACCCCGACCTGCAAGTAGACGACTCCGCCATCGATACACCCGAAAAGGATAAGCCCCATGGTCCAAAGAAGCACCAGAATAGTTCGCTTATGGTGTATGCCATGAGAACCACCGCTATGCACTCCAACATTGCCTCTTCTCGTTCCCAACCTTCTGACCATTCCGCACCTACCTTGGCGACCGCGTCTTCTCAACCACCTCCGGTCTCTACTCCTTCCGCTCAAAGACCAGCAACCCCGAAGGCGCCGTCCTCTGCCCCCAGTCCACAAGACTCCGCCCCCATTAAAGGTCCCGTCGGCGCTGGCAAAAAGAAGAAAAAACGCACGTCCCCTTTCTCCCGCGTGATAAACTCCATTGACACGTCACAGGCACATCAGTCTTGGTGACCTGAGCTTCGCCTCGTTCTCGCACACTACGCAATCACCGCCGTTCCAGTGATTTGGTACTCGCTCCACTTTGTCGGTAATACTCGCCTCCTTTTTCAGTCGTCAACGGGATCTTATTACACGTATCCGTATGCTCTTTTGTATCGTACTAAACCTTGCGGTGGCCATCTATCGTCCGCTTACCCCTGTTAACTTGTCTGTCAGCCACCCTAGCGGTGTCGGCAGTGGCCCATTTCGAGTACTTCCGGTCCCCAAAGCGAGGGGATTTGCTGACACGAACGAGTCCTTCCGCGCCTTGGATGCCGCCCTTGCTACATGCCGTGTTAGCATCCACAACTATGTGAACAGTAAACAACGTCACACGTACCTGAGTTGCTAATCTCCTCCACGTTTGTCTCCAGGACGAGGCCGCCTTGGATGATCTCCGCAAGGATATGGTGAACCTTGATTGACGCATCTCGTCACTCGCCAGTACACTGTCCGTGAAAGCCTACCTCGTCGAAATGGAACACCAGGTCCAGTTCACATACATTCTCGAACGCGCGGTCCAGCGCCTCCACAAAGACCTTGGTGTCCTAAGTTGACACCATTTGTAATGCCAGCGTGCACTGAATCGCTCACCTGGATCAAGTCTAGTATTCCTAGCTCGCTCTCCGCGCCGTCTACCACGAACACGAAGTACAACGTCGCGTAGTTTCTGTACACGACTCTCCAACGGTCGTCCGAACCATCCTTGGGACCGAGGAATGCCTCGAGTTCAGGTGCATCCAGAAAATTGCACAGTCCGGCTGGCCGGATCGATATGAGGGAAAATATCTTTTGAATGACCGTCCCCGGAGATTGATGCAGTGGCGTGTAGAACTTGGTCAGCCTTGGAACGCCCGAGGTATTGACTGGGCCATGATCAGAGAAGAGTGAGAGCGAATACGAATAGACGACTGACAGATCAAAACTGCGTGTATCATGATCGTTGCATTTACAAAGTTCTATCGACACATGGCTCATATCAATTCTTCTCACCACCCCGCAGTAACTTTGTATTGCGCTTAACCACATCTTCACCGCGGACAACCGCTTGCTCATGTCTCATCCCTGGGCAAACTCCATCCTGGTTGCAGTCTTCCCGCGAGATTGCCCACCGGCCCAGGTAGACCTCCTTGGCTTTTGAAGCTCTCCAGGAAATTTTTCATGAGGTTGTAATCCATGCTCGGCTTGTCTCCCTCGTCAGAATCTTCTTGCTCTAATAACCCCTCAAGTTCAGCTTGCATCGAGGTCTCGATGTCCATGTCGACATCGACTCCTGCCACCGTCGCACGCGCTTTCCCTTTACCTCGCAAGGGCTCTGACCCAGCAGTAGACTGTCGCAATCTCATCAGTTCGGCATCCATGGCTTGCATTACCGCCTCAAAGGAGTCCAGCTTGGGGCTCGCATCTAAACGGCTGCCTGCTACCGGCGGGCGGGGTAGCTCGGATGTCATCTTTGGCGCCACTGTCGCCTTCTTCGTGGTCGTTGTTGCGCTCGTTGGTACGAAGGCTTGACGTAATTCGTCAGTCATGCGGTTACGAAACTCGAAGAAACATACCTCCTCGCCCACGTCGTTCTTTGATTATATCATCCCACATTTCGTCTGAAATGCCCAAGGCTTGACGTGAAAACTCGAGAAACTCCGCCTGCTCCTCGTTCATATCTACCTCAATTTCACCAACCACCTGCGGCCTGTCTTCTTCTGACTCGCCATCTTCATCATCACCACCAGCTAATGGGTCTGATGAGGAGGACTCGTCGTCTGAATCTACCCCTTCATACTTATCACGTGGAAGAAGTGGAGGACGGATTGGACGAGCGTGCACTGGCGAGCTAGGTTCCACAACAGCATCATCGTCAGTGACTGTACCAGCTTTAGGTAGCCCCACTTCGACCTGTTCGGTAAGGATGGTAGTCTTGGCGACACGTTGCGTATTGAAAGAAGCAGGCATCTGACCATACTCGGAAGCTGGGAGAGCAGGAACGAGGTTATCCATTGCTTGCTGGCGGGCTGCGTCTCTCGTTCTTTGTGTTTCCATATCAGACTCCTCGTCATCCGAGTCAGAAAGTCTCTCGTCACTGAGTAACTCTTCGTCAGCGTCACTATCCATATCGTCTTCTGAGAATGGTTCACTGCAGACAACGTAGAGATGGTAAATGTCAATTGTAGTGCAAATCAGTGTAGAAAAGCGTACTCTTCAAATCGCGCGCCTTCTGCATCTCCTTTTCCTTCTACGAATCGTTCCACCTTGGTAGCAAGATCGCGGAGTTTACTTGCTTGTTGCTTCGCTATCTTGTCCTCTTCTTCCTCCCCGTCGTCCGTTTCTATGGTGTACATAGCCGGACCACTAGCACGCATTGCACGCTCAAGCACATCGTCAAAATTCTTGACATCAATATTCATCCAGTCATCGGAATCTTCCGTTTCCGTTAGATCAGAATCCGAAAGTGCTTCCGGGGCACGAGAAAGTACGGCATTGAATAACGCAGCGAATGACGGCCTTGACATGTCGCTACCGAAAAGCGGATCGATCAACCGAAGGGACAATGCAAAATCATTCGTCAACGTACTCTTCCCGTCGAATCTCGATATAAGTATTAGCTGCCTTGTTCTCAAGCTCATTCCACATGCGTGAACCCTCGATCTCATCGCAGAAGTAGCCAACGGTGACGAGACGGGTCAGGTATGCCTTGTAATCTGATGAACGTCGAAGGGCGTCTTTACGTGCTTCGGCCTAAGGACAAGATATACTACAGGTTCGAAATAAGTGGGTAGTTGATACTTACGGAGGAACTTTGGACTTCCGCGGTTGATTTCACAACGTCTGCACGGTTTTTGGATTCTTGAAACAACATCTCAAACCCACAAGCCTATAAAGGCGGCATCAGAAGCGGGCAAAACAAACAAGCTAGGCCACCAACCAATTTCATGCCGATATCTCGCCAACGCCAGGCAGCCGTACCTTCTTTCTCCTTAAAGTTACCGAATATCTTGGGCGGATAAAACTTTTGGCCCAACAGCTGAGCATAAGCAGTCCGTGTCATCTTGACCCTACAAAGGACATCCGGACGTGGCGGAAAGCGTGCCATTTTGTGAACAGCCTACAACCATCTGTCAAGCCATACCATCCAAGTGTAACCGTGCTCACACGAAGTTGGATTGCATCGCGAGTATAAAATGTCTCGACAGGCTTTTGGATTAGCGATTGATCTACAGTGAGGGCACGAGCGATGTCGATGGGGATATAGGCCATGGTCGTATGCACATGGTTGCGCGCGGCACCTGGATAACCAGAGATTCTCTGCCATACGATATCCTCGACAGCTTTGGGAGCGAGCGTGTCGACGGATGCATCACGCACGAGAGGAAGCGCGTCTCCGACGGCAATGTATTCGTCCTCCACGTCCCTCGAATCGTCATCGTGTTCCCTCGCGCCAGGGACACGGGGACGCTTCCTCGGCTTGCTGCGTGGGGAAATATGGGAGAGGGGGATGAGATGCAGACGGCCACTGTGTATCCACACCTGCAGGGTAAGAGTGAAAGAGGGTTTTTTAGTTGATGATTCTCACCGTTATGGAGGGGGGGATGCGCACCCTGTTGACCGCGTTTGACGGATTCACCCAACGGGGCAGGGACTCGGCTGCCTCGATGAGCAGAAACTCACCATCCGAGTCAGAAACGCTAGCGTGTATTAGATGAGGGGAGCAGGACGAAAGAAAAAGCACGGACGGACCTAATGGCAATGTCCCAACGTTGTGAGATCTCTCTGAGGAGCCAGACGGCGCACCACTCATCGTCGACGGTGTCGCCGACACGCATGCGACCCTCGAGAATGTTTCTTCCCTCGGTGCGTGAGGCATCCGGGTCTGGCGCGATTTTGAGCTGAAAGGGGTCGCGATGCCAGAGGAAGTGAGGGAGGAGCGCTGGGACGAGATCGGCAATGCAGGCGGCGAGGGACGTGCAAGAGGCGTTGTCGGCGAGGGGAGGTGGGGGGTAGAGCACGTAGAGCAGCGTGTTTTGAGAGATACGGTCAAACATACCGTTACTTGCCGCATTCGTGGCTCAGCTAGTATGACCTCCTTCAAGGACAGGACCTTGATCGCTGTCATTGGCGACGAAGTGCGTGGCCCAGCCTCATCGCGTCCGCTCTGCTCAGTCTCCGCACAGGACTCCATCACAGGTCTGTTGCTCGCAGGCGTCGGCCACATTAACGAGCACCAGAAGAAGAACTTTCTCGTCGTCGATTCCAGTGCGCTCGCCAACACCCTCACCCTTTTCCTGTCTAACGCTTTCCTAGAGACCCAGATATCAACGATCGAGGCCGCCTTTCAAGAATTCACGGAACGCAAGGATGTAGCAATTCTGCTCATTAACCAGCATGTGCGTAATGTTCTCAAATCTGTACATGGACCAGTTGCTCAGATTCATTCTCATCAATCTAGATTGCAGAGAAGATCAGACCGACGGTCGATCGGTACCAGCAACCTTTCCCTACCCTCCTCGAGATCCCATCCAAGGACCACCCATACGGTACAAGACCCTTTCACTCGCTCACTTGATTGCATATTCACAACACGCTTTCAGACCCTGAGAAGGACTCCGTCTTAAAACGCGTGCAGAAACTTTTCGGAGAATAGTGCATTTATTGTACCTCATTGCCCGGCCCACAAATGATACCGTGATTCCTATCATGACATGCTGGCTGAGGTGACCGTGGTGAATTTCATTGACATAATATGCATTACATTGCTCCACGGAGACTATATCCGAACATGGCGCAGCGCCGCTCGTGCTCCAGTATGCGGAGAGGCGTGTGCATTCAAGACGCGTGGAACCGCATAATAGGCTCGTTCTCTCGGACGCCTGGTGCCCGTTCGACAAATACCCTGATCGGGTTACGACTTTCGGAACCTGTCGACAAGTCACATTAGGGTGAACGAAACCGCATCAAGCGAGATAGGTCTCTGTAGCCTACGGAAGCAAAGAGAGATACGCACTTGGTATATCTATTAGGAGATACCGAAATACGAAGTATCCTTCATCATTCTGTCGTACGGCCGTCAGTATGAAATGTTTCTGTGACAAACAAGCCGGACAAAGGATCGGTGCATAGTGCATAGAAGATGCAGCACAGCGAGTACCCGCTGGCACACCATGTCCCGATGCTGAGTTGACTGAAAAATCAAAATCCTTCAACGCACCCTTACAAGATCTGCATGTACCTCCCCCTCCGCCCAAGCTATCCCTGCACCATGGCTGCTTCCATCATGCGACCTCCGCCCGCGGAGTTCAGCAAATATACCAGTTAGCCCCCACCAAGAGTGTTCCTCGTCGCTTTCTTGGTCCTTGCTCTTCTCCTTGACCGTTGTCACTGGAGGCACTGCGGAGGGGACAGTGTCACCTCTGAGATACTTGAAAGCGCTCTTCGCAGAATCGATAAAGGGTGACACTCTTCCCTTGATGTCCTCGACAGTTAAGGAGGTTAACGATTCAACATAGCTGGTCCATTCACTGTCTTTCTCAAACTCCATTGGGAGGGACGTCGAGGAAGAACCTTGAACGTAAAAGTTCAACAACAGGTGTTCCCGGCCGGATGAGTCAATGACTATCTGTGACGCTACATGCCGATGGCGGTGGCGCGGACGCACAGAAGAAGGCGGGTTGTTGTGAAAAGCGAGAGGAGCATGAAGGTACTTGGCAACCTTTCAACCAGTGAATTAATGATTATGCTCCGTCGAGAGTAGGGGACTCACTCGAGGCGACGATTTGATTAGCTCACAGGCATCATTATAGAGCACTGTGGGCGAATTCTTTGAAAAGAGTTCCGAAGTGAGTGCATAGACGAGAACAGCGGACAGTCCAGCGCCAAGTAGAATTACAGTCAGGTTGGTAGTGCGTTGAGTTGTGCGCAACACTAAAAGATGCCTATCAGCCTCGTAGACGACGCGAATTGGCTGAGAGACGTGACAACTTGCCCTTTCCGCTGGCACTCAGCTCTGACCATCTCTTGACCTTCTCCCCGCGCTTCAAGGTTGCCTGTGAGATACCGAGTTGAAATGGGCCAACTGAGTCCTCCCTGCTCGAGTGAGACGCTCTCTGCTTCCGGTCGAGAGCGGAAGCGAGAAGAGAAGATGGAGCACCCTGACTAGTACTAGCATATGTCCTGACGAAAAATTCGTCTGCTATGAGCGACTGGCGTGCAGATCTGCACAGAGTGCGTCTCGATAAATAAGTAAGTGAGATTGCAGACATCAATGGTCGAATGCAAGCTCGTTTCGGTGATCGTGAACTTTTAACTTTACGCGTTTTCCTCATGCAGCGACTCGCATTGACAAAATGTAAAATTCCCATTAGCCGACTCGAACGACTGACCTCGTCATTACTAGTGACGCGCTCTACCAACTGAGCTAAACGGGATGATAATAAAATGGCGCCAATGTTTACTATCATGTCAGAGTTCATCTTTTTGGTATTTTACACAAAGTAATGCCTTAACTAGCTTCTGATGGTGCTCAAGCGCTCTAAAGTAGACCTTTTCATCTGGACTCGCTTATTCACTGACTTGTTCTTGGTTGGCAAGGGGTTGTGCTCACCGGTGGGCTAATTCCGTTTCCCTCGAAATATGCTAATACAAACTCCTCGCCGACCCAGTCGTTCTCGACAGCACCCAGATCCGAAAACACTAACCTCCTCTGACGCGTTGAGTCTTCGGTGGGTCCAGTGAGGTGCACATCGAGTGGAGTACCCTTCGTGAGTTTGGTAGTGGGGAAAATTGACTTGAGCTTGCGGAGAGAGGACTGTACAACGGCTTCTGTTTCGGCAGGAAGGGTCCCACGGGACTTGGCGAGTTGGAGACGTCCTGTCAGAGTACGCATAAAACCGTCACGCAGGTGAGTGTACGAGGTGTGCCGTGTCGGTACTGTAAACGTGGTGTGTGGACAAACATGGGGATAGATTCGGCATGAACTCACCAATGCGGAGGACACATGAAGTATTCCGGACTATGTAGTTGATTTTTTCCTCGGGTGTAGCACTGATGGGGATCTGCTGGAGCGTTTTCCTGAGTTAGCATCGACATCCACGCCAGTACGAGGAAACAAACATCGAGTTTCGGGGATGCGAGGTCAGCATAGAACCCAACAGAATAGACATGGATACCAAGAAAAGAGACGGTACGGACGCCGACCCCTAGGAGAGAATGAGGAGGGGATGGAAACCTAGAGGGGACCCGAAACTCTTTTGGAAACCCGACGGAAGTGGCAGGGTCGACTGATTTGAACAAGGATGAGGCTGGTCGCTCGCAGTGTCTGCCAGAAAAGATGCTTACCTACCACGTCCTGCCTCGTGATGTGGGGAGCGTCCGAGTGAATGGTGGTCGTCGTGTGGTGGAATGCGAATGCCGCGGAGAACAGCGAAGCGACGCCATACAGGACGGGTTTTGACCAAGATCGGGGCTGACAGGCAAAGATGTGCGACATCAAGGTTATGAGTAGATGGGGGTGTCACGTGGTTGTTCTTCGCGTCCGATCCAGCGTCTGCTGTAATCGCATACGCAATCCTATTAGAGGACGCGTCAGCGTATATAAGTTAACACGTCCGCTTTCGTCGTACGTCTCGTCCTTTTCCTTTGGATTTCTCGCTTGCTTTCATCTAAACCCATCTCAATGGCCACCCTTGATCTATCTCTCCCCAGCATCGTCGCCGACATAGCCTCAGGTAACTTGTCTATCCAAGGCGTAGAAATGGACGAGGACGATATCGACGTTCTTGATTCACCTGCTGAAGATATTTCGTCACTTCCCCCAGATCAATCTTCCTACGATAAACAGAGAGCCAATCTTACTGTTTATCTCGATGCTCTGCCCTACAAGTGCGAGTCTCTTCAGGAGATGCAGCAGAAGCTGGAGCGCATCATAGCCAAGCTCCTTATATGTGCAGAGTCCAAGAACTGGTCTGTTCTCACAACTTGGGATGCAAAGCTACAATGGTAGATTTCTAACCTCCTCTCTCTTCAAATATTACATTTGACCCCCCCCCCCCCAGTTGGCTGCAGTTGCGTTATCCCATGGCAACATCTACTCGTGCAAAGCTTGTTAGATTTTATTACGAGTTATGTCTAATTCCTGGTTTGGACGTTCGTGTCATTCGAAGTTGGGCGGACATGATCTCTCGCCTCCTCGGAAAGACTGGAAAGCGCAGGCTCGAATCAAAGGATCTACATCTCCCGTGGGGGCCCCTTTGGCAGATCCTTCACAAGGAGTTCTTTCCGAAGAAGCGTCTTGGCCAAACCAAGTACGCAACATCCACGTTTTTTTTGTTCTGGAATGAATGACATGTCTCTCTAGTCGTAACTTGAACAACATCTTACTCTACGTCGCAGAATGTTGCAAACCGTACTTTGCTGCTGAAGACATCCCTAACATGCTGAACACTTTCTTGCCAATGATCACTCCTAATGTGAGTCGTGTTCTCTTTCCACCACCCATCGCGCATACATGCTGAACTTGTCTAGACGATCCTTACCATGGTTCCGGTGCTGACTTCCTTCCTTCCTCCATCTCATCCACATCTTTACCTTCCTGTTGTTTTCAAACTTTGGGAGGCATTCAATTCCTTCTCGATGGACGATCGTTTCCTCGAATTGGCCGGAAATCTGGCGGAAGAACATGTTGCAGGCAAAGCTGGTAATTTTGGTGAAGGTGGGGCTCAGTGGAAGGATGTTGGTATGTGGTCTGAGCAAGAATGGAATCTGCTGGTTAGCAAGGGTTTTGAATCTATGTGTAGGTCCCTAACCACATATTTGTCACTTACATGTTTCTCACAGTTATTTTTCAGATGTCCCCGTAGGGAAGTCTAGAGTGAGTAACGTTGATGCAGAGCTTGCCACAATAGCTTTTAACTTTGTTGCAGAATCCCAGCTTGACCTCGGCGCATGCGGATGCATCGTCAGTGCGCCAGGGCTCTAAAATCAAGAAAACTATCAGCCGCGTAAGTGAGTATGCATCAAAGTTGCTTCGTGTACGTTGAGGCACTTACATGGTGGTGACGCAGATGCCCTCGCTAAATTGTTTGTCTACTCCATGGCTGTTGATGGTCCCCTCCGCGGTGACTCTGCATCAGCAACGCCGTCTTCTCAAAGTGGACAGTCAACATATCTTGCTGGTTCAAAGGCGATGGACACTTTAGATCGCCTGATCACCAGTACAGAGTCCTTTTTCCATCCTTCTAACCATGGTCATTGGACGGTTTTGGTGAGTATGTCGTTGTTTCGCACCCACTTTTTTCTGACTTTCTTTGTAGCTCACGAGCTTTCTTCAACGCTTGACGGTCGAGTTTGCTGATCGCTGGGCCGAGGAGCACCAGCCTTCCTGTCGAACTCCAGTGGTATGTATTCTATCTAGTGTTTTGTGATATTGTTCGAATGATCCTTGAAGACCCGTCGACTCACGACCACTATTCGTCAAGTATTCGTTACCAGCCTTCTTACACCAGCCTTACTTTCAATGTTTTCGAAGGATCCGTTGTCTCTCGCGATGACACAGGGAGCCCTACGTGTGATGGCGCAACTTGAACCTACATTGGTCATGCCAGAGTTACTTGAACGTGCCTACGGGGGATTAGAAGTTGTCAACGAGACACACCGGACCACAGCAGTTCTTAAGATACTCGCTGGTATATCACTTGCTTTAGTATCCGAGAAAGTGTGGCACCCCGGGCAAAAACATCTTCTACCGCTTTTGGAGTTGTGTATCCCGGGGATTGATCTGGTCAGTCATCCCTTCCCTCTTGCTTCATCTTTGACGTTCTTTGGTGTAGAATGACCCGAACAAAACTATATGTGCAACGTCGTTCATTGTCAGTGCCATCCAGCATGTCAAGGTCGGCGACGTTTCTATGCACCAGTCTGGTTTCGCACTGTCTGGGGACGCACCTAGTGAAGATCTCATGGAATTCGACAATGACGAAACTCAACTTCCCGAGGGCATTGAGGCAAGCCCCTTCGTTGCTCTGAGCAGAGAAGAGGAGCGTACTCTTGTTCGCGAGAGCACTTCCGCTTTTGCAGGTTTGTGATGCATCTTTTATCCAGGTCCATGAAGATTCAACAATGTAGATTGGGTGGCGTCACTCTTTCGGCGCATTCTCGCTTTATACGAGAATCTTCCAGAAGAAGGAGGCCGAAAGAAGACAACAGGAGGTAAAACTGAGGAGGCAGTTTTGAAGTCTATCAAGAGCATGGCCGACGTCGTCTGTCTCCATCTATCCGATCAGCTCTTCGACCTCGTTCTCAACTTAGTCTATGATTATGCTACGACGAACGCAAAGTCAAACGCCGTGAGGGCATTCGGGCATCTCGTTGCATGTCTTGCGCGCGCGAAGCCCCAACAAACAATTGACAAGTTTTTGCCTTTTTGTGTCTCGCAGATCAAAGAGGAACTAAAACACGGGGCGTCAAGCATTCGGACAACCTCGACGCATGAGAGTGTACCCTCTGATACGACGCTCCATTGGAGTGAGCATCAGCTTACGACCCTACGATTATGTGCTAAGTTTCTCAACTTTCTACTTAGATATGGCCATCCTCCGAGGATGTCTTGGGTATGGTGGCCCTGCTGTGAGTCATGAGAAAAGACGTCGAGATCTACCATTTGACATATTTCAACAGCTGCTCAAACATAAAGAGACAGTCATTCACCTTCTGTTGCTTCTGCTTGAGAAGACAAAGAGTGAGAGAGGGTACTCGGGGACTGCCTCCTTGGTGTCACGAGTGTTGCATACATTGACAACGGTTTACCCTATCAACAATCATTTCGTCGACAATGATCAATGGATAGATCCAGGTGGGTGTTGTCTCGTTGTCTCATCAATCGTACATGTCAGCTTCGCTTTTCAGAATTCAACAAGGCCCATACCACACAGTGGGGTCATCTTGTCGAACCTCAAGATGCTCAAATTGAATGGCACGGTAAGATGTTTTCGCTGCAATTCCTTTCAGAGACTTATTTGAAACATTACAGTTCCAGACGTCGAAGAGGTTGACTTTGTGCTGCAAATCTTAGATCGCATTGTCTCCCCGACGCTTGACAAGCTTGAGGCCCTCGTAAACTCTTCTGACAGATGGGATAGTGTCGCTCGAAATGATTTTTGTCGGTAGGTGTTATGGTGTGCGGTTGAGTAACACCTGGTGACATCTGTCAAATAGCTATCTGGCTTTCTCGAAAGCAGTATGGAGCGGGATGCCCACAATTTACAAGGAAACTCCCAAAGAAGTTGTCAACCCCTGTTCCGATCCGGACGTCGATGTGGAAGGGCTTATTGTCGACCAATTGGATGTCCAAGCAGGAATCGTTCTGACGAACCCTCGGGATCCACGCTACCAGCTCGTCGTGAAACTGCGGACCCGATTTGGGAATCTCATACACCTTGCTGCCGAGAAGTTGCGCCAAGATCAACATGAAGAAGATCACATCGATGCCGTGATCGCAGTGGTTAGAGCCCTCGATACGTTCTTCCTCGACTATGGGATGAGCAGAGGTGACTTCACAAGTTTACAGAAGAATTTTACCCAGTCTCGAGAGTGCGTCCAGTCTTTAGTCCTTCCCTCCTCCAGTAACACGGGGTTGATTGCCTCGTCCAGAGTGAATCGTATGTCCACGCGGCAAAAAGACAATGCACGAGTTGTTTGGGTTAAGCGAGCACAACTCTACCATTCTAGTCGCCTCTACATGCATGCTTTGTACCGCCGACGCTCAGGGTTAGATGATCAATTGCTGAAGGAAGACCTGGCGGCACTCTGTTTATCGCCGTATACCAGGGTGCGGCGGTACGCGGCTCATCATTCCGCTCGATCATTGTTTGACTCGTGTTGCAGCCTCGCGCAGAATGTCCTGCACAACATATGTGGTGTAAGTGTCACGCAGCATGCTCGAATCCAAGATAATGACTAAGACAGTACTATGTGCGATCCACGAGATACATTTTGCCGACAATGTTTGATTCCCTGAGCAAGGGGAACAACCCTGACCGTATGAAAGGCGCGCTTTACGTGCTTGGAAACAAAGGAACGAGTGAGCCTGACCTATCTGCCACGAGTATGTGTACTGACTATTCGATCGGAAAAGCTGCCTACATCATGGCCGGTATGCCGCCGAGTGTCTACTGTCGCTAATCTCATATCTTTGCAGATCAGGGGTTGCAACGCCGCTACTTGCTTTCTTTGCTGGAATGTCAGCACGAAGAGAAGGTACAGATTCCATTCTTCCACTGTACCTCGACTCAGATTGTTGTCGCAAGCCTTCGGTCCAAAAGCTGGTCTCTACTAATTCCTCCGACTGCCTCGTCCACCTCAACGAAGAGGCTGTTCGCACAGCTGTATATATTGCGGACGTCCCCAGACTCACTGCTGCCCTCGGTGATCTTGAAACAGAATTGGATGCCCGTAATATTGATAACGTGCTGCGGAGTACTGCTTTAGCAATAGCCCCAGAGAGAGCTCAGAAGCAACTTCAGGAAGTTGAGCAAACGGTAGGCTCTATCTGAGTGAATGAGACCATCTTACCGATCCATCCTTTATTTCTCAGGTGAAATCTGTGCTTGCCATTGCCGCCCGACCTACAACACACGTTCGTGCTTTGCCTATTGTCGCATTGGCAATTAATATTCACCCATCACAGTGGCGATATGCACAAATGGCCATCACTTTCCTTCTCGGACTAATGAGACGAGACGAGCCGACATCGCCTGACGTGGTAAGGTTCTTAATGGAACAGACGACAAGTGTCCAACCCTCCATTCGGCTCAACGCGCAGCAGTAAGTATAATGCATCTTTTCGAGATACTTACTGTGATTGCTACGTGAACATTGGTTCTAGGGGAATCGTGCGAGAATCTCTTTTCATTAAAATGAGGACCTACGCAAAGAACGACGAGGAACTTTGGCTGTGTCAATGGCGAAATCCGTTAACTGAGGAAATTCCCACCAGCAATCACGCTCACTTTTTGGAGTCCCTCCACAGTCCCGTGATAGGACCAAAGTAAGTATAATTGCATAATTAGCTGTACTCTAGTTTCAACTCACGAGTTTCCAGTGATTGTTTTGTGGACAAACTTGAGACCGGTTTTTTGACATGGACCACAACGATCCGAGGCTACAGAATGCCCGACTCTGCACAGTCAACTGTGTGGGATCAACCATCTTCCAAGGCGTTGACCATTATGAGAGAGTACACTGGGAAAGACTATTACTCTAAACTGGTCGCGTTATGGAGTCAAGAGACAGACAACAATACCAGTACTTCCGACTTGCGTCCAGAGAATGTATTGTTTATCAAGTCTATTGGTCTGTCCTTTCAAACAACCAGTCGAGTGAGAATTGACATAGCAAATGATCCATAGCCAAGATGTTGGAAGATGCCACGCTGCAAGACTTGCTCGACATTGTAGAGCCCCTTCTTAGCAGTACAGACAAATTCCAACAAGCGGCAGCAGCAGAAATCCTAACTGGCTTACTTCGTGGTATGTCTATAGTGTGACTCAAATTTGCATACTCATGTGTCATAGGATCCAAGCACTGGCACCAACGCAGTCTGAACGCACTGTGGGGGTGGTTCATGCCTCGCTTCGACCAAGTTCTCTCGCAAGCTCGACCAGATACTGTGGTCTACTGGACCTCGTTCCTTCAAGTGAGTATTCTTTTTAGCTGTGCTCACTACGTTGCTGAGTTTCTCGATGCGAAGACCGTGCTTGAAGACCGTGATCCTCGCCGAAATAAGCCTCTGGTTGACTGGATTCTGTCCTTGCAGCTAGACTTCCAAGGAGATTCGGCATTTACAAGTATGTCGACGCACATGCTACCTGACTACATTGTTTACACATCTCAGTTACGAAATCGCTGAACGCTGTTGTCGTATTGATGGATGCCATGGGCCTTCGATTCAGTCCGCTGTCGGAGAAATTTGTCTCCTTGCTCTTCGAGAATGCAAACTCGAATTATGCAGAGGTATACCTTCTCATTAGCCTCAAGTCCGCATCCAACTAACCAGAATACTTGCATAGATTCGCAACACTATAGCAAGTGCTCTTTATCTCATCGCAAAGAATAGATGGCGTCCATCGTACCCTTCGGTGGCTGCATTGTTGGCCTCTTGTAGTGAGAGTGAGGACCCACTTGGCACTCGGTGAGTATACTGTACACTTTTGTCTGACTATGCTGAGCAAATATGCAGAGAAAGTGCGTTCGACGATCAATTCCAGCAGGCCATTCGGCAGCTCGCTGAATGGAAGGACCAGCGTTTTCCCCCTCCACGAGTGTCCCAGTCCCAGGTGGGTGTCATGCGGATTACAAGATGCCATCTAATCTGTAACCAGTTTGATAAAGTTGGCCTCACGAGTAAGTTGTACGGAACCAGAAGTCGCCTAGCTTACCTTGCTCGAAGTGCTGTTATGGCTATGGGTTTCTTTTCACGATTCCGAAGCATGCATAGCATTTCCGTCGGCCATGAAGATGCTGTAGGTCTATCCTGCTTAACTAACCCATGCTTTGCACTCACTTTGACAGACCCGAAATACTGAACATGTCGGAGCTAAACGACAATCCAGAACTACAGAAATATAGCAGTGCAGTTCTGCAGGTGATGTCTGGAATTTACTTGCCAGCTGCGTTTGCAGAGGCCATCCTAGAGAGGTTGGTGGAAGCAATACAGTTTTCCAGGGTATGTGAGATAGCTGTCACCCATAATTGAGATATGACGAACCTGTTACAGTCGTGGCGTATCCGGCTGCACACATTGCCAGTACTGGTGATGTTTTTTTATCGTAATCTGTTGATGATCTCTCCCACTGGTGTCTCAAAGGTCATGGATGTACTACTTGATTGCTTAGGGGACGAGAACGTAGAAGTTCGGGAGATGTCCTCGAAGACACTTTCCGGCATAGTACGTTGCTCGCAACGTCAGAACATCATACCTCTCAAGGTATCAAATGATAGACAAGTTTTTTGTATCCAGCTGATGCTTTGCACCACAGAATCGATTTATATCTGTGGCTCGGATGGTGAAGCTGCCCTCCCGATCGGCACCCAACTATGGTGAATCGATGAGGAAACTGCACTCCGCAATCCTTGGTCTCTGTGCCTTGATCGAGAGTTTTCCCTACTCGGTCGAATCATGGATGCCTCCGCTCACGGAAGGTCAGCTGCACTACATTTATCGTTATCCCCATGTTTCCCCGAAAAACATTTCTAACGCATACATTCCTTAGTGCTTGCCCGACATGCAACCGACCCTCCTCCGATTTCAACAACGATACGTCACTGTGCCTCGGAATTCAAGAAGGTAAGATTATTTCCTTCGACCGTCGATAAATACCTGAATGTCATGCTTGTCTCGTAGACACATCAGGTATGATCTTGTTTTTTGATTGGGTGGATAGTGGCATATGGTTGGACTAGGATACATGGCACAAAGACCAATCGTTGTTTGACGAAGATCAGCTACAAAGTCTTTCCACCATGTTGGTTGGCACCTCATATTGTAAGGATGTAGAGCCTACCTACGTGAGGAAGTACTAATGATTCCGGCTTAACAGACGCTTGATTCAGCACGGGGCAGACCTGGTTAACACACGGGCAACCGAAATCCGATCATCGATATACTTAGTCGGTGACTCTTCTACCAACACTATTATATGAGAGGCGAGTAAGGTAACTTGCCAATCTCACTCATGCAGGACTGCGCCAGATGAATAGATTTGTATTTCATGACATTCTCGAAGTACACGGTGCACTGCAAACTTTGGGATCGATTAAGATTGTCTTCTCTCGACTGCTGAGTATTTGCTGAAGGAGTGCTTATCACTGTCATGAGACAATCGAAACCTCATGGTAGACGCATGTTTAGATATGATCATATCAGCTGACTTGTGTTGGTGTCGGTTCTGGAGTGCTGTGTGCGAGTGTTCTGTTATTCACCCGAACAGGAGCTCCGTATGCATGCTTGGCAGAGAAACTGCATTACTCGAAGATCCGTAGATGGTTACGTGTCAAGAACGGAGCGTTTTCGTGTTTGAATGGTTATCCGTTTGTAGCTTAATTGAATGCTAGCCGATGGCGATGCTGAAGGGTAGAAACGAGCAACAATATTGAAACTTGAGCGCTGTTGGACTGATTCCCGAACGATAATCTTGTCTTCCGTATGACTCAAGGGAATCCCACGGCGATCGCAAGGGGAACAGCAGAAGCGCGCATGGCTTTGTGGGCTAGCGAATTCAAAGTCCGCGATTTTCGGAAGCATTTCTTGTCGATGACCACGTAAAAAAATGGGGGACTCAGGCATGGAGGATACCAGGGGTTGTTGCCCCCGATGGCGGCGAGTAGGCTCATCGCTCCACAGGAACGGGCCGAGAGCGACGATAATACTCAGTGAAGGTATCTAATGGGGAACGGCTGTGGTTGAATTTTGAGATGGCGTGTGAGGACACGTGTCGCAGGTACGTTGGGGTTAGCGCGCATGGCCCAAGCTGAGGCATGGGTTACACAAGCTCGCCTCATTGAGCGTTCGGGGGAGGTTAGCGTGATTCCAGAGGAAGAAGCGCATCGGTGCTGTGGCGGGATCGACCTTGCGAGCGTTGGCGGTGGATTGACAGCGCCGCGTTGATGGCGATGTGTACAACCCCCGTTAATAGTAACTGCTCTCGCCGTTACGACACGACTGGCGGAACCTGTGCGCCCCTTGACTAGCACGTTCTCCTTGGACCCCTCCCTTGCGACCAGACGACGGACACCCGCGCGGTACTTCTTTCCTCAGCCTTACCCTTCAGCGGGTATTCCGCCCTCGCTCGTCACACACATAATTATTTGACACAAACACCGCTGCACGTTGCGATCAAAACCCTGCACAGTCTGCTAGCCTCCCCTTTACCACATTCCATTACCAACACCACAAAACCCTCAACCACCATCAGCTTCTCCACGCGACCAGAGTGCTCACGACCCCCTTGACGCCTCGTTCCCAGTCATCTTTTTATACCTATCTTGTGCTTTCTTCCTAGATCTTTGCTGCTCGTCCTTCTACCCCTCAGCTGGTCAAAAGGTCGACAAAGGCCCTATCTATCTTGTCAATTACGCAGCTCAGCATCGTATCCTATATCCATAGCATCACTTTGATTATTGTCTCATACCAATTCAAGCACCTTTTTATCCCTGCATTCATATTGGACGCTCATCCTCTCTAATTTACTGGTGAGTCCCTCATCTCTATCCTCTCCGATGTTCAACCCAGTCGATTTCCAGATTTAAATGCAAAAGGCGGTCCTCAGCACTGCACCAACGAACAGTCTGTACACTGCACGCGAATCAGCTTCATCGATATCTACCTCCACTCGTGCACAATCAGCCGGCACACTTGCCTGGACGCAAACACGCGAAAGACAACGGCCCAGTAACGAAATTGCACAAGAGGCAAGTACTCGTGCATACCTCGTGTCACGTTTACTTAGCCAATACCTCCCTAGAAAAATTGGAATTTGTCCGCAACGCAAGACTCTACCATTGAATTGAACCTCCGGCACACCTCTTTATTCGCAGCTCAGAAGCCTTCATCTATGCCACCTCGTACTAGCATCTCCGAGAACCCAGGTTTCCCGGCGGAACCAAATCGTTCTGAGCGTCACGTCACCACTTCCAGCAACACCAACCACCGTTGGCGATTCAACGAGACTGGCCAGTTAATCGATGCTGGTGCAGCCTCAGAATGGGATCTTGCGCAGGATATCGCCAGACTTCAACTCACTTCAGCCACGGACCTTGCAGGCGATGTCCACGTGAAGACTCCACCTCAATCCAAACTCGCCGTTACAGCAGTCGTTCAATATAACGAAGCTAGTCCCCTGGAAACAGCATCCGAGGCCAGCATCGATTCCTCGCCTCATGGTTCAGATCATCAGCTTTCACCATCCCACTCTCGTGTATCTTCTACGGATACCCTAGACTCTCACGAGTCTGCATTGTCTTCAGCCAGCCACACTCTTCGGGGTCCTCCCCAGCTCAAGGTTGCACCTGGTGGTGAAGCGAAGGAACGCCCACATTCTTTCAGCGGGGGATTGTCATCAGCTGAATTGCGCCGTCTCAAGCAAGTAGGCGAGGAACCCTCCGGAACAATTCAACCTGGAGACACTGTACTTCCTCCCCACCAGTGGTCTTCTTCCCACTATCGTGACCTTCTAGGTACAGGCGATAAATCCTTCTCACCTGATCAGCCGACGTATCCTTCATTGGCGAGTACGGGCGCTTTTGGTCGTGGCCAGCAACAATACGGTTACCGCGCCGTAGCCGGGCCTCTACCAGTTGATGTGGAAGCCGATTATGCGACGGGGTCGCGAACCTTTTTCGCCCCCGCGCAGGGCGTTTCTGGAGCTTCGCAACATTTTGTACAAGGACGGCCTGCTGATGGGGTCCTGCCCCCCTCCTATCGCCAACCACAGCGCGCATTTCCTCCGCAGTCCCTACTCCCCAACCCAACCAGTCTTGGTTACACGGCGGGCCATGTCCCCCACCTCTCTCTGGGTACTGCACAGCAGCTTTACGATATGGTCCTACCCCATGTAGATGGTCATCATCCAGCCGTAATGCGGGTGCAGCAACAGCACAACACATTCCGGGCTACCCACCAACACTCTGCGTCCGATCCCTCCGCACTTAGAGATGCTGCTGCTCTGGCTCTCTTGGGAAGTCAAAATTTTGCACCAGCTGCTCATGGTTTATACCCTCCCGTTGTACCTAATCAGTTTTATGTACCCCATGATGGGTATACCCCAGATGTCGCGGCAGCCATGAATCGCATACAAGCCCAATTCACAGGACCCTATGGAGCTTCACCGAACCAGGCAATCGGAATCACAAACACCGGTAGCTCTAATGCAGGTTCGCAGACTGGTAGCGGGCCCAGTGCGAACAACCGCAAGTTGGGATTGTACAAAACAGAGCTGTGCAGGTCTTGGGAGGAGAAAGGCACGTGCCGATACGGCGCAAAATGCCAGTTTGCTCATGGAGAAGACGAGCTCCGTGCAGTGGCTCGACACCCCAAGGTAATCGTTCTGAATTACAAGCGTTTCTATCGTTAACCAACTGTTCTCATAGTACAAGACTGAAATTTGCAGGGTACGTGAGAACGCAAATAGTTTTGATACCTACATGCTCATCTTCCTTAGACTTTCTGGGTTTCCGGGGCCTGCCCATATGGGAAGCGATGCTGCTTTATACACACAGAACTTCCTGCTTCGGGTGTCGCACCTGGAGCCGACGGAGCCCCTCCGCCATCTGCGAACACTCCCAACCGCGAACGATCAAACAGTGATCCTAATGAATCCTCGATTTCATTGCTGCAACGCATACAGAGGAAGAACGAAGCTACGCCGGTGGAAGTCTCACCCAACGGTGGGTTTTTCAATGGGCGACCGCCTACTGGAACACTTCGCGTGGATACGTCCGCCTTGAACAACGTCACCAAGCAAAACAAGTCTGCCTACCCGACATTCGCGAGCAATGCATTGATGCTCTCCCACCCTGAGCAAACCTCGATGAAATCTCCCGTTCCGCTGACAGCTGGTCCTGACCTCGGGAGGCACAATGCAAGCCGGTTGGACATCGTCGGTTATAATCAGGTGCGGTTAAGGGGAGCTATTGGAAATATATGCGACTCATTTTCCTTCGCGCAGCGTTTAAATAAGGCCTCGTCAAACAATCCTAGTGCTCGTCACTCTTTTAATGGAACTGATGTCGATCTCGATTTTGCGTCTCCTTCAACACCGTCGGCCTCGAATCAATCGTCATCGTTCACGATGGCGAACGAACGTGCGTCCGCGAACAATGGCATGCCACGTAACAGCCACGTCCGTTCAGGGAGCGTTGGCAATTGGGGCAACGTCACCCGTAGTAGCAACTTAACTGGGGCACCTACATACGCCCACTCCTCGGAAACCAATGGCGATCCCTCTTGGTCGACCTCTGAGCTGATCGTTGGAGGTGGAAGACTTACAGATGGTTGGATGTAATTTCTCGAAAGTGTGCTACGGACAGCCAATGCGCCCGCGAACTGAAGGTCGGACACTCTTCCTCTGCTATTATTTACTCCTCATTTGCAAATTACTGCTTACCCCACCTGGTCTACTCAGCTTCTATCTGATTATCGACGACTTCTCATTTCAACTCTTGATACGCCCATCTCATGACACTTCTTGACTTACCCTTGTTATGATATCCGCAACCTTCATGTCAGTCCACATTATGGTGTTAACTACTGTTACTCCAATCAAGGTTCTCTCTCTCATGGATCATTGAATTGGTTTTGGCCTTTGAGCGAAAAAAAAAAAAATATACCCTAGTTACACGCCGAGTGCCGCAATTTCGCAGAAAAACTTTTGCATGCGACACTTTGCATACCCTAAGTAATCAAATCCTGTTTCGGTCCCTGCACGACCCTTTTCCACGTCATCTTTTGCCTGAACAATGCCCCAGATTGCCCACATTCCATGCGACGCTGGGCCCCAGAGGCTAACTTGCCTCTCTAGCTTTGCTAAGCGTGTGTCATCAACGACATCAGTCGCAGGTGTTTCCTGAAGGGAATGTGTATGCGAGAGGTAGGCTCGGTAAAAGTTATATCGCTGCTGACGTGTTGGATAACGTGAGAAATCAAGTAGGTGAGGCGTGGAGGAGTGATAATCGGCAGTCCATTCATGAAAATGGTTGGCGATATCAAAGGTAAAGGGATTGGGTGAGGCATACTCAAAGTCAACGACAACAAGCTTCGATGGGGCGTCAACTAACTAGTAGATCTCGTGTGAAAAATGCTCACTTGGCGGTGTTCGGGGTTACCTTCTGCCAGCTTTCCAGTGAGCCTCAAAAGATTCCCGTACTGAGTATCGTTGTGGGCAAAGACGCGCCGGCTGACACCTTCTACCCTCTCCACTTGAGACAGCCAGCGCAGGTACCGTACCCAGCCCTCCAGAAACGCGTCAAGATTAAGAGCAATACGCTCACCCTGGTCCACATTTGGATGAGCAAGCACTCCGCGAGCCACCGGAAGCCACATTTTGACGTTCTTCTTGACACCTATCTCCCAGCTCTTTCCTTCAAGATTCTTGACTGCCAGTGGTCCTTCGACTGCAGTAATCTCGACTGAATGAAGCTCAGCCATCCTGGCGCCAATCCAGCGACTAATCTTCTCGTCTCGTAGATCGGAGGGTACTAGTGTAACCGAGTCGAAATATTCTTCAATACGACCATTAGAAAATGTGCCATAGATACGTGGTCCGATGTGATACCGCGAAGAGAGGACATGGAGAGTATGCAACTCGTGAGATCGTGAAATCAGCGACCCTGAAAAGGAACCATAGACACGCAACAAAATCGTAGGAAGAGATGGTGAGGGCGGATAAGAGACAAAATAAACATCATTCGTGAGAGATCCCGATGCCTTGCGAATCAAAAGTCGGGTAGAGTCAAGGGGCTGAGCAGTGGCCCACGGGGGAACACGAAGCACAACGACTAGCGACGCGAGTTGTGCAGCAAACGATGGCGTCCTGCAAGAGTATTATGATATGATATGAGCAATCTGGCAGGAACAACACAAGGATACCAGACATTCACACGAAACAAGGCTTGGGGGCAGATACAGGTGTCGGTGAAAGAAGAGGCTCACCTTACGTCCAGATTAACATCCACATGACGCAATCCGTTGACGATCTCTACCTTGAATGTTGAACTGCTGCTCGGAAGCGAGGAAGTGCTACCTGAATTTCGAGACCCGTCGTGGTCAAGATTGTAAAATACGGTGGCCCTTGATTGTTGCACCTGAGAGTCACGATGAATCGATGTGGGAAAGGGTTCTGCAAGGATCGCAGAGTGGTCCATGATGAGTGAAAGAGGAGGATGAGAAGGAGCACGCGACCAGCATACAGGAAGACCCCATTTGTCGACGGGCCGGTCAGACCCCAAAACATACCATCGGCTACCACTCTTCAACGACAACAACTGTGGCTCTCGGCTCAAACTCGCAGACGCAAAAAATATACTTCTGGGTATATGAATTTCTCCAAATTTTTGTTTGTCGATGTAAAGAACACAGAAGGATGCCGATTATCTGATCCGCTTTTCCACGTGTAATCACCTCGAGAATGCGATGCAGACGGCTGAGAGAGAAGGACCGGCACGGATGCCACTTTTCAGGCTCCGAGGACGAGCATAAACGGGCAATGCCTCGGGGAGACACCATCAAAAGAACGGAAATTGACCTTCAAAACCCGGACAATCTCTTACTCAGACGACGGTGGCACAATCAAGAGTCTGAATCTTTGGAGTGACGCGTCTGCTGTTGTAGCATGAGGCAGATGTGTATGCATGTATCTACGGTAGCTAACCGGGAGCTAACGAAGCTGCGAGGGTGCCTCGACTGTCAGTCGAGACTCCGGGTGTGGTGTGGAGGGCGCGACGAAGCTTTCGGGCGAGCCACGGAAGGTCAGCGGTGTGAGGAGCTCAGAAGCAAAAAAACGTGGGAGCTACCTCGCCCGCTGGTCCGAAGATCTAACGTTGCGGCGATACTCGTGCCTCGCCTAGCCGTAACGTGCTCAACTATTATGGAGTTTTTACCTTGGTGTCTGTCTTGGCACTAGATTAAGGGCGGTACCACGATGCATCGAACACAAAAGTGGTGTCTAATGGACATGGGCACATGGCTGATGGTGAAGAAAATTTACACAAAACACAATTGCGACTCGGATGGCATGGTCATTGATACTAGTGGTCAACACACCCAGAGCAAATGCAGAACCTCGACTTTATCTGCCAATCTGCCTGATGGTAGTGTCAGGTGACCTTTCGAAGAAGCCAATGTTCTACATCGAATCTATCCCCCATAAGTTTTTCCGGCCGAGTGTTCGGAGACGTGTGAGCGGCACAATAGTACTAGCTAGATCTGAGGCTGAACGACAGATCTAGTCAATACAGGCCGCCTAATTCCAGTAAACCAGAAGTCAATGAGTCCTCTTCCGGCGGATCTAGTAGCACGCCACTATCAGTAACATGCTGCTGCCAGTGGGTGTCGTCAAGCCTGCCAATCCTGGTTTTTCCAATTGGTAGTGACTCACTTCACACATAGACTCGCTTCGCCCAATAGCTAATAGATATCTTGACACACAACAACCTCCAGGTACCCATAAGGACATCAGACAAGTCCGCGGTGCGGCCCAGCAAGAATCTTAATCCGCTGCGATGGCACGTGTCATTGCGACTCGGAGTGAACTTCAATCTGCAAATTAGCACCATAGACCTTTCATAACTCTACTACCTTTGATCTTGAAGGCCACTGGCGATCCGGGGACTCGACGGTTCGTTAGGGTATATCTCGATATATTTATCGATCGGCTGGCAGAGATGTGCTTATCACAATGACTTCATACCAGTGATTGATAGTATAGCCGCAACCAATCTTAAGTCGGCGTTACGTTGCCGCCACTATCATGATCAAGATCCATGAAACCCTTCCTCCTTCAGCGATTTCATCTTGTGATAATGAAATACTTACCTAGCTCTCCTTTCAGGTCAAGGTTTCCCTGCTGAGGGGTATCGTTGCTGCCGCAATGTCACCGCCACTTTACTACGTTGCCCCTGGGAACCGGGTGGACTGCCTTTCCGAGTGTCATGTTTACGCACTTCCGAGTCAATATGCTGCGTGTTGCGCTGCTTCAAACCTCATCCGACGGTGTGATACGTTTATGATTCCGTCTCAGTGTTCCGCGGAACAACAACGACCAATGGTATGATGCCGTCAACTCAATCGCTAAGGCCATCTCACGTCATTAATCTTTGAACTGCGGCAGTTCTTTGGCTCTATACGAGTGCGTAAACACAACATGAAGACATGCACCATTCTCATCGACACGAGTTTTTGTACTTCCTTCATTCAATCGCCCATTGATCGGCCTCCGATGACTTGGGCCTTGGAAGGCATGCTGTCCTACCAGATCGGAATGAGATATTCCGTCATCCCGTATTCAAAACCCTTTGTGCTATCAAGACCATACACGTAAGTTTCTAACTCTGTTTAGATGGACGTCAATTCTTTGGAACCTTCTAGCGAGCTTTGGTGGCTATCACATGTTCATTAGTCTACCAAGTGGCCGCGGAATTGCACAGCGTGTTCTACAAAAAAGCACGAGGCGACTTTGCGTTTCTGGATGAGACGATACTATACTTAACGGAGACAGTTGCATCATGGATAGATTTTGCTAGATTTTGCCGAGAACGTTTCTTGGTTGAAGAGATGGAAACATATACTGGTCATTATATTTCCGGTCCCTAACCATGTATGAGTACCATGTCTATCTCTAGTTCAATGTTGTTCTACAAAGCTGCAGTCTATGTATTCTACGCCTTTGAGGCGATATCTATCAAGCTGGAGGCGACACTTGTGCGTTCTTTCTTTTCCCGGACATCGTCTATGCGGAACCGTCTTACAAAAAGCGAAATCTTTGTGGACATTTAACAATCAGTAACGTAATGGAACCTCTCGATAGTTGTGCGTATGCTCACCAACATAGCCACGCACAGAACTGGTATGTGTACAATCCAGATCGTCTAATGGGAATTATTGCTGTATAACTGACTGGTAGGGCGGACAACATACCTGTATAGCCTTTGAGACGGCTCCCAGAACCTCCCATTTGAGGGACAGGGGTTTAATTAAACTCAACGACGTCCAGTTAATTGATGAAGACGATCGTTGGATTTGGTAGTCTGACGGCAAATAATGTGACAATACTCCATCAAATATCAGACCTGCGACAGCCTTGACCAAAAACGTGAATTTTTAATGGAAGTCAAGTAGAGCAGGCACCTTACCAATCCGATCGTTGCACCTGTGAATCTCACCAAGAAAAAAGCGCTCGTTCCTGCTGCCAGATCTGAGGGGCCCAGAGCTTTAGCAAACACCTGGTAAGGAGCGTGGAACAGCATCCCGACGCCTATACCGGTTAGAAGTGGAAAGGTGGACTGCGCAATGCGCATAGAGTGTTCATCAAGTAACGCGAGGAGCCCTAGAGCAAATATCAGCGAAACTTCACAAGCGGTTTCGCTCAGGCTCACCGAACCCCACTGCTGTGATGATGAGCCCGGTCGTTATCACCCACTTCTGACCAGTCGTATCTGATGTCTTCTTCTGCCAATGTCCAATCAGCCATGCAGCCGGCATGGAAGCCAACGATGATCCAAGGGAATATGGTAACATCTGAATGCCGGCTTTGAGAGGGGTCGAACCATTTACTGCCTACTGAAGGTAAATGAAAGGCTTCCTCCTAGCACACCGAGCAAGCACACCTGGAAATACAGCGCAAGATAGAAAGTCCCAGCATTAAATGCCAAACTATGGAAGAATGTGATGATAAGGACGCAGACTGCAGGTCGATGAGTTCCTGAAGCTCACAAATCGAAGATTACTGTACCAATGGTGAAACTTCGAAAAGCTGCAGGCGGGAATAGGGCGTCACGACTTGTGTGCACCTCGTAGAAACCACCGGTGACGAGGATTAGAGGTCCGATTATGGTAAGTGAGAGCGTGGAGGGCGAAGTCCCTGTAAAGCTAAATGAAGGTCTGAATCCCTGAGGTCAACAATCTCGCCTTACAACCGTTTCTCGTGGCAAAGCTAAAACCAACAATTAACAATCCTGTCCCAGCCATAAAAAGCAACCTGCAAATCTGCCGTAAGCTCGCGTAAAGGTAGGATACATAAACGTACAAGCCAAGGAAATCGAACTGTTTACTGAATGTTTGCCATGAGGCTCCACTGGCCCGACTCATAGGAACGTCTCGGAGAGACAGTGCCAAAAGGATGAATGCGACCGTGCAAACAGGGAGGTTCATATAGACTGGAAGAAAACAGCGTAAAGCGGTGACATAATATGACTGTGGGTAACTTACAGGACCATCTCCAACTGATCGTTCTTGACGTGGACGAGCTAGCTATAACAAACACGTGTTGGCACGTGCTTGGAAGTATGATACTGACTTACTGCTGAATAAACCTCCCAACAGGGGTCCGGCGATAGCGGAACAGCTCCATGTAACGCTGAGTGCCTGGGACCACTTGGCCCTATTTTTTGGCTCGACTATTTCGGAAGTGATGACCCATACTGAACTGACTATCCCCCCACCCCCAATGCCAGCCAGGGCTCGAGCTAGTATGAGTCCGATAATGGACTTGAGATAAGCTGTTCAGAAAAGATATCCTACAATGAACTCGAGTCGGATTACCTTGGCTACACCGCAGAGTAATGAACCAAGCGCGAAGATAACCATGCTTGTGTACAGGACGTTCTGAGAGGTTGTCAGAATATCTCTATGACATGCGGAAAAATACAAACCTTGCGACCGACAAGATCAGACACCTTTCCATATAGCGGCTGACATGCAGTCTGCGTGAGCATGTAGGCGACTGCGACCCAGGTATATTGGCTTTGGGATGCCGCAAGATCGCTCGTGATCGTGGGCAAGCTCGTGGAAACGACGGTCTGTCTGGATGTAAGGGGATGTTACAAATTCCTAGCATTGTACGCACGGAATCGGTGGTAGCGAGGAACAACGACATTGCAGCACTGAAGTGGAGTGAGGTGCGCGTGTGAATAATAGGAAGCAGGGTACCCTATGTGCACGAAAAGCAGACGTGAAGTTGAGAGATTTGGCACGTCATGGTGGAATACAAGAGAGGCAGAGTCGATGGTGCGGGTTGAAATGGAAGATCCTTCTGTGCACGGAGCACTGGGAGGGGACGAGTACGACAATAGCTTTGACGGAAGCGAGGCTAAGAAGGGCATGAGCGAGGATTGTTGGGGGTGTAGTGTAGATCTGTGGGAAGTCATCCATCCCAGCGTCCATTTATACGGACGATACGAGGGTGGCTAGGACGAGATGACCTTCGCCTGACCCACCAGGAACGCCCGATAGGAAAGCAAAAAAGATTAGAGGGGACATACTGTAGGGCGATTATCATGTGTTGGAATGCCGTGCACTGGCATGGAGAAGCACATTGCTTCTCTGTATGACGAGCAAAGAGCACGCAAGTCCTAGTGTGTCGTGCGTGAGAGCGCGATCTACGTGTGTGTAAGAGGCGAGATCGCCGTGCTAGGACAAACTGATTGAGTTTCAAGGAACAGGCAAGCAGACAACGCACTTGCTGCAAAGTCCCCAGCCTGAGACGGTCAAACGGTGGTAGTACCGCGGGGGACCATGTCCACCGTGGGCCTAATCTATTAGCTTCCCAAAATGAACGACATTCCAATGGATCTAAAGATGCGTATGCTTCTATGGTTCCTATAGTATCAAAGCATCATACTGTGGCTTTCTGTCGCTCCGCGTTCTCCGACATACCATCCCTGTTCGCCGTTTCTCCGCCTCCTTGTTCCTCTATGGTATTCAATTGAGAAGCGTCGAATGTGACGAAACGAGTGTCGCACGGTCAAGCACATGAAGAAATCAATGTCCAGTAAGCCCTCGTATTCTTTTCCACGCACGAGCCAGCCAGCCATCCTCATCGGATGCGGCCGAATAAGTAAAATAACCCCTACCTGTGCTCCCATCCTCAGCATGTGTCGAACCTGACGCCATTGATCCCGCACCATCCTTGGCTGCACTACTCCGCGATGTCGTGGCGCGACCCTCCACGTCGTCTGCATATTGCTCGAGGATTTCACGTTGCCGTGCTGTCAATGACCTATTTTCGTGCATTGGTATACGCTAATGAGCAAGTGTAAATCTCTCACCTCGGAAGCTGGACAGTAAAGGAGACAAATAAATCTCCTTGACCTCCACCAAAGACTGATGGGACGCCATGATTTCTAAGAACCATCTCTTCACCATGTTGTGTCCCGCTTGGGACACGCACATCGACATGTCCATCGAGTGTAGGGACCCGCACACGACCACCCAAAAGTGCGACGTGGAGAGGTATCCGTGCTTCGTGATGGAGATTTGCCCCCTGTCTTCGAAAGGTCTTGGAGGGAGCCACGCCAACACGAACCAAGAGGTCCCCGTGACTTCCCCTGCCCGTCAATGGGGCGTCCCCAGCTCCTGGCACACGAATCGTCATACCATCCTCAACGCCTGCATTGGATCATGACCCCGGCGTCTACATGACTGAAGAATGATTAAATGCTTACCCGGTGGGACATCGACGCTGACGGTTTTCTTGCTTCTGACGTGCCCTTGACCGCCACAGTGATCACACTGACTGCCGCGAGGGATAGTGGAACCTGTGCCTAAACATGTTCCGCAGGTACTAGCCATCTGGAATCCACTGTCTATAACAAATGTTCGGGTCCCGGTACCATGACATGAACTGCATGTTGCACGCTTTGCACCTCGCCGGAGGCCAGTGCCACTGCACGTTGAGCAGGTCGATACCGGATTGATATTCACGGTACGAACGGTTCCCTTACAAGCATCCATAAACGTGACGTTGACGCGCGCTTCGATGTCAGCACCTCGGGCATTCTGGGTAAAACCAGCAGGACCAGCACGGCCACCAAAGGCACCACCGAAGAGCTGGGAGAACAAGTCGCCTTCTGTGCCACCGAAAGCTGCACCAAAGTTGCGGAACCCGGCAAAACCACCGGTGGCGTCCCCAAACGGATTTCGAGCAAACGCATTTGGATCAAAGCCTGGCTGTTGAGAAGCTGGCCCGTATTGGTCGTAAGCAGCACGCTTTTTATCGTCTTTCAGGATCTGGGGCGAGTGAGATGTAAGGTGAATTTTGAGAATGGGGAGCATACGTCATAAGCTTCCTGTATTTCGACAAACTTTGCTTGTGCATCTTTGTCGGGGTTCGTATCAGGGTGATACTTTCGTGCAAGCTACCACCGGACTTGAGTGAGTGATTACGGCGACAATAAGAAGACGAGGGCGCACGGCAAAATAGGTTTTTTTGATCTCAGCAGCTGAAGCACCTTTGCTGACACCTAGGACCTCGTAAGGATTTTTTACGGCGGCTAAACGTGCGGCAGAGGTATGAAATACGCGCTGCAAAAGACGGGAGTTACGTTGACGCATAAGAAGGGAAAATTCAATGGAACCTTGGATCTGGGTCTATGAGACTGAGCGTGCTGGGTGGACGGAAGTAACGCAAGGGCATGTAAAGGTCTGGGTGAGCGAACTGAATGATGTTTTGCGCAGGCGTAGAAACAAATGAATGATGAAACGGACTGAGAAGGGAATCGAGGACCCATCGGATGGTACTGAACCGTTAAGCACCTCACAAGAGTCAAGGAGACGATAATTGTGTACATGTATTTGTTTTGATGACTAATTAAGCTCTACTTTGCCACCAAGATTTGCCGTACGAGACTAAAATTTCAGTTCCCTTGCTGATACGATCTTGTTTGGTCCAGACGCTCATTCGCAGCTCTCCCCTCGCAGTCCGATACTCCACAAACTCTGCATTTGGCTTGTTCTGGATTCCACGGTAGTCGTTGATGAACCTGGACTCGTTGCCCATATCACAGGCATCGATCCCGACGTTGACCCCGTCCTGCGAGCGATACAGCGAGAGGTCGTAGTCCGAGTCGAGTCTTTCCTGGCAGTGTACCTCGCCGATGTAGTCGATGATGTGTGATCTCGGGGGTATCTTTTTGTGTGCAAAGAGACCATACTGTCCGCATGCGGGATGGCCTGGGTCGGTTATGGGTCTGATACGAACGAGAGGATTGGCAGACGAAGGTGCGAAGGCGTCGTTGGTACTAGTGCCGGCGAGCAGCGTTCGAGTGGAGGCTGGCATGGAACTGTGGTAGCGAGGGGATATGATAAACTGGACCGACGATGGCCACTGCGAGGGCGACATACTTATGCGGGCGTGGGTAAAATGTAGAGTGTTGGCACGTTTGCAACATTGCGAAGGCTTTCATCACTTTCTTTCCATGGTACGACCCCCCACAAAGTCTGTCGCGCGCGTCTATCGTGATGTCAACGCACAGTATGGTCCTGCATGGCATGAATACGGTCAACCCATCGTTCTCTTCCTCCAACCTCGCTCCACTCACACACCCAAACAGACAATTTGCAGGTTCAATGGGGTTCACAGGATCACTACGAGATAGTACGCAAAGTCGGTCGCGGAAAATACTCAGAGGTACAACCCTGTCTGTGATCACTATCAGATCTTGTTTAATTCTGTCTTTCAGGTCTTCGAAGGCGTAAATGTCATTCACGACGAAAAATGCATCATAAAAGTTCTCAAACCAGTGAAAAAGAAGAAGATAAAGCGCGAAATCAAGATCCTCCAAAATCTCGCCGGTGGTCCCAACATTGTCGCACTCCTGGACGTCGTTCGGGACCCAGCCTCGAAAATTCCCAGTCTGATCACCGAATATGTCGACAACGTCGACTTCAAAGTATTATATCCGCGATTCACAGACTTCGATGTCCGATACTACATGTTCGAGCTCCTCAAGGTCTCCCTTTCTTGACTTCTTGATATACTTTCCTAACACTTTTGCTTTCTAGGCACTAGATTTTTGCCATTCCCGAGGAATCATGCATCGTGATGTAAAACCACATAACGTTATGATCGATCATGACCGACGCAGGGTATTTATCGAATATAACACCTCATTTCTACTTTCTCAACACCATCATCGCAGCTAAGACTCATTGATTGGGGTTTAGCCGAGTTCTACCATCCCAAGGTTGAATACAATGTTCGCGTGGCCTCGCGTTACTTCAAGGGCCCCGAGCTCTTGGTAGATTTCCAGGAGTACGATTACAGCCTTGACATGTGGAGCTTTGGTTGTATGTTTGCCTCGATGGTAGGATTGTCTTTGTTTCTTTATTTCTTTATATTTTACATCACTCCTATAGATATTCAGGAAAGAACCATTCTTCCACGGACACGACAACTATGATCAATTGGTCAAAATCGCCAAGGTTCTTGGCACTGATGAACTATACGCCTATATCGACAAGTATAACATCCGGCTCGATCCGCAGTACGATGAGCTCCTGGGCAGGTGCGACGTCGCCTGTGCTCTTCGAACAATTACCAACTGTATCACTTAGGTATCCCCGAAAGCCGTGGTCGAGATTCGTTACATCGGAAAACCAGCGGTATTTTTCCAACGAGGCAATCGACTTCCTTGATAAATTACTTCGCTATGATCACCAAGAGCGTTTGACAGCCCGTGAAGCGCAAGCACACACATACTTTGGTAGAATTTCGCCTTTTTCAGGCTGTGTCCTACTAACCCTAAAGTAGAACCTGTGCACAACGCGGCCTCTGCTGCCTCTGCAGATGGTGAGAGCGAAGACTCGGGGGCATCGTCAGCCTAATCCATGACACTCTTCTTATCACTGGCCATTAATTGCTGTATTACTCTTATATAGATATCTCCTTACGAACACGCGGGATGTTCAGCGTTGCTTCTTTCTGGAATCTGCCCTGATAAGTGCAGTCAAAGCCTGGTACTCGATGGGAGTGTCTGCCGAGAACTGATGCAACATAGTTCCTTCACATGACGCGTTTTTCTTGTCACTTCGGATGTACCTCATGCTCATAGGGGACGACCAAACACATGAGAGACTAACAGATATGACCTCTTTCTCTGTTGTCGGGCGGACACCATGTGCAACATGTACCCGTGAACCTTCGTGCGAGTTGCGTCGTGTGAGTCATACCCTGTGTTCCTGTCCTGCTATAGTCATGCCAGCGAAACAAAGAAAAGCGTCCTCCAGTCAGTCGAACCAGGAATCCTCGGTGACATGCATCCCGATATGGTACCCCTGTGCTATGTGGTTGCAATACACACGTACATGGCGGATGTCAATGTCGAAAGCAAACTTGTCCCTTCTTGTGCCAGCTGACCCTTTCAGAGATATAAGAGCTGAATGGCCATGCCTTGGTTGGAGGCGGATCCTCCCCAGTTCCGCATCATGACATTACTTCTCATTGCGCCGATATGCCTGTACATAGGAAAGGTCTTTGCATACGATAACTCGTATCACGACAATGTATGTCCACATTGATGGTATAGTTCCACGGATGTCACCGACACCTTACAGGTCGCAGTGTCAGATGGATTTTCATTGCCGTCGATCATTTCCTGACATCCCAGGTTAGGTACTGGGGTCAAAACTCCTACGGTGCAACTGGTAGCAACACTGCGTATTACCAGAAACCAATATCATTCTATTGTCAGGTATGTTGTCCTGACGAGCTTTGTGCGAAAGAACTCATTCTAGGGACAAAGGATGATGCCATAGATGCTCTGCCGGTTGCATTCGTGGATACGTTCTTTGGCACCAGCGGGATGCCCGTGTTGAATCTTGCGAATGTTTGTACCACACTCTGCAACCGTGGCACCACTGACTATTCAGCTAGACATGCAATCCGACGGATAATGCCACTTTCCTGGGAACTGATCTTGCCAATTGCTCCGCACTGGCTGTAGATATCGAATATTGCCAATCTCAAGGCAAGATTGTGACCATTTCTTTGGGAGGTGCGGGCGGTGGCGTCGGCTTCGCCAGCGATGCCGAGGCACAGACCTTTGCACAAACCAGTGGGTAGTTTTAAATCCTTATCTAGTTCCGGCTGAGAGGACGCTTGTAGTCTGGAACCTGTTTTTGGGTGGGAGTAACAACACCCGACCCTTTGGCAGCGCTGTGTTGGATGGGTAGGTTGATGAATGCTTCAAGGTTACTCAGGTTGTGACGATAATTACAGTGTTGACCTTGATATTGAAGGGGGTGGATCTACGGGCTATGCCGCCTTTGTCACGGAAATCCGATCCCTCGCATCGGGAGCCAGCAAGCCGTGAGTACGCCCGAATTTCGATCCGTGAATAGAGTGTCATATAATTACCAGGTACTATATCACAGGTGATCACCATTCTGGCTGTACGTGCACTTATTTCTGACTTTTCTAAGGAGCACCACAGTGTCCCTTCCCGGATGCTAATCTCGGTAGCGTGATCGATCAAGTTGGCTTTGATGCTATTTATGTCCAGTTCTGTAAGTGGGATCTGCTCCTCGGAACTTTACGTGAATTCCTGTTAGATAACAATCAATGTGGCCTGAATAATTATGGTGTCGTATCGGTGAGTCCATTCCTGGAACTTCAGGTATCTTTCTCG
The DNA here is from genome assembly GCA_038093875.1 of Boletus tylopilopsis. Classification (NCBI taxonomy): domain Eukaryota; kingdom Fungi; phylum Basidiomycota; class Agaricomycetes; order Boletales; family Boletaceae; genus Boletus; species Boletus tylopilopsis. The sequence continues at coordinate 25,434 of JBBPTB010000032.1, read as the reverse complement.
TTGATTTTCGAAAAGGACTGGGACTTTGGCATCTGGTGAGCGCTCATCATGAGGGTCTTGATATGCAAAGTAACTTTCTACAACTACAAGGGATATGTGGGCACAGCAGACTAGCCCGAATGCAAATGTGCGTGTGCTATTGAATCCAATGCTGGATGGACTTTGGCAACAGAAATATTTGACAGGTGAAAATCTACATTGGCGCCCCTGCTTCGAGCACGGCTGCCGGGTCTGGCTATGTTCCCATCGGAAATCTCAGCACCATTGCAGTTCAGATGAGGAAAAGTTTCCCTTCGTTTGGTGGTGTCATGCTATGGGACGCTTCGCAAGCATATGGTGCGTCTAAGAAATGCTCAATGTTTCGCAGGTTTAATTTGGGAATAGCCAACAATAGATATGACCTCGCGATCAAGCAGGCTTTGAGTGCTACAGGATCTACTGGGTTTACCTACCCGGCTTGCTCAGCTCCCGCATATGTCTCGGGACAAGCATACACTGCTGGTGAAACCGTATCATATGGAGGTTATATCTGGGAGGTACGCAATGGAAACCCTCGTGAAGGACCATCAGCCAAGACCCTAAACAGGCAGCTTACTGGACTAATTCCGTACCCGGTAGTGGTAGCTCGAGCGGCTGGAGTGCGAGTACGTCCATTCATCGCTCGTCTTGAATTTACCCACATCGTCGGATTGCAGTTAGTGCTTGTACGGGATCGTCGACACAGCCATCGCCAACCACTACGACCTCTTCAGCTACCTCAACCACCTCATCTGCGGGTACAGCTACCGCGACGAGCAGCACTGCTCTTCCCACAACGACTGCCACGGGAACCTGCAGTGGAGTAGCAGCTTGGCAGACAGGTGTTGTATACACTGCTGGCGAAGAAGCGACTTATAAGTCAGTGACATCAATTAGCGTCATTGTGCCTGTGACTAAATTTGTGCAGTGGGTATCTCTGGACCGCAAAGTGGTGGACGGAGAACGATGCCCCAGGAGGTATGTACAATTCACAGGACCCTTCAGAATTCTGATTGTGGCTGCCCCCCCTGCCCTTTTTCATAGGTTCTGCTGGTGACTGGACAAATGACGGCACTTGCTAAGGGTGGTATCTTTTGTCCATGTTCATGTTGTAGCCATTGTTTTGTCAATTTGACATATCATGCATCATGGGTAAAGCAACAGCCAGTAACATAGTGACAAGTTTCGACTAGTTAGAGGTGTCAGTGGGTTAGATATTCAGTGAAGGATTTTAGCCCTTTAATTAAATGACCGTGGCATAACTCCACCTCCGTCCCGATCGGAGGCTTACTATGCTGTACAGGTCAATGTCGGTAATCTACCAGGCAGTCAAGTTCTCCATGATATCGTATCGTCCGCATAACCGAAGTGAAGCAAAAACTCGTCCATAGATGGCTGGGGGTCTCAACCGCCGTCTATCCTGCCAGCGTCCGAACTTGGGCGCTCCTGGCTATCCTTGTCGAGGTTCTTGGTCTTTGGGGGTGGGGGTGGCCCTGGATCATAATGTGGGTTGTGCGCCACCCAAGGGAAGAGCCCGGCACTGTCACGTAGAAGACCGCCGATGAAACTGAAGGAGTAATAGGTGGGTAATGGAACGGGGTCCATCGCCTGGGCCATGCCGAGGAGGCGTGAATAAACTACATATCCAGCATGAGCGTCGTTTGCCGCGTCTAGGGCCAGCGATTAAAATGCTGATCCAGGCCATGCAAGGTTATGAATACGAGTGACTCATTCGACTTACATTCTTGTTGGAGTAGAGTGAGATATTGTTCCCAGTTGCTGCGCTGTGTTCTCCCCTTAAACAGATTGGCTTGTTCATATATATCGACCAATCGAGCCAAGCCAAGTTGATCAGTGTATTTTCCTTTCCATCGGGCATTGTCAACCGAACGGGCAAGAAGAGATAGTTCGACACAATTGCGAACAGATACGCCGTAGTCACGGTATAATTTTGCGCAGTCATCTAGTCAAACTTGAAGTGATATTGGTTGCGGGAGGCTGATTAATCACGCACATTGAATGCTGACGCCTGCCTTGATCCAGGACGATGAGCCAAGTAACTCTGCTAGTTGACTTGGGAATTCTGATAGAGTGTCAGTGGAGCGCTTGGCAGTAGATACATAAAGGCAAGTACGTGTCATAAAATGGATGTGGAGAAGTATTACGGAGTCTGCAGTGGCAAGCTGCACGAGGGCGACACGATTCTCTGGTTGTCCCTTACGGTAGTTCGGGCGCCATTCGAGATCGAATCCGAGAGGGCCATGAGGAAGACGGACAAGGTGGGCGTTCGCCTCATGGTGGTTTGTGAAGTAGAACAAAGCTGGCTTGACGGAACGGTTCCTCCAGGAATAGACTGGAAGAACACTCGAGGAGTGAATTTTTTTACTTGAGGTGTTATTGAGAGCATGCATGGCAGAGTGGGGACGGCCCCGTAGCGGGGGCGTGACGATGGATAACATGCTGATTCTGGCCATCACTACGAATGCCAAATATGGCAAGTATGTCTGTGACATATTTTGGGAATTTTGATTGGTCAAACCCACCGCGAGTGCTAAATACGGAGGAGTCCAACTCTTTAGCCACGGATATAAATAGGTGTTTTTCCTGCCAAGACCATTGTGTAACAGGCACTGAATTAAGTCCCAGGGACAGATAGATACAGCCGCTCTCTCTAGCGCAAACTGCGCGCGATGTGCAAGCTTGTTGGAGCTTTCAGCAGGCTTTTCACCCGACGAGGAAGAGGAAACCGACATGCCTTGCCTTGGCCAGGGGGACCAGCGTGGTGGATAAAGGCAAATATAGACCTGAGTGATATTTCGGGTATTCAGCCTCACCTTGGCTTGGCATTCTAAATTTACTACCTTGTGCTACTCAAAGATAGAATGTTGGACTTGGCTGTCCTACAAAAACTGTGCACATGCAAGTGCGTCGCATCAAAGTCTGAATGAACTCCTCTTACCCCCCCGCAGACTACTCCCACCTCCCCGCTCATCCGTCCCTCGACCACAGGAGGCTCCTCACATCCACTTGGCATGTCCTCGAACAGGTATGTTCTCCCCCCTCTTCATTTTCACTCTCTCATCTTTGCAGCCACCCCCGCCAAGCCTCAGAGAGATCCTTGGTGCATATAGGTCTAAAGGTGATGGCGACCGCGACATGTTGATCGCCATGCTGAATGCCAAGAGTGCAGAAGACCAGGTTAGTGCAATTTTCCTCTCTCTCGCTCCCATTGCTCATGCATAAACAGCGCATGGCCGCCATAGCTTCCCTGCACAGGACTCTTCTGGACTTGTACACTGCCGATCCCCCTACCGCACCTCCTCAGCATTACCCCCTATCGTCATCTCACATCGACAGCTCAAAAGACAAACACCATATCGCTGAGCTGTCCAATGGGCACGGTTCAGCCCACAGGTCTGCGTCTTCTCCGAGGGAGCCACCCCAACAACAACAACAACAACCTCCCCGTAAACGCCAACGCTACTCCGGGTCCCCTCCCCCGTCTTCACATCACGACGCACGCTCTTCACATCCACCGCCGCGCGATCTGCCACCGAGTCCTTACTCATCGCGCAGCGATTCTGAAGAGTGTTCCCCAAGATCCAGGGCATCCATGGCCATTGGATCGCTTCTTTCTTCCGGGGCAGGTAGAGACTCTGTCCCGGAGGATTCCCAAAATGCATCAGACGTGTCACAAACACGCTTTCCCTCGTCTGTAATCGGAGTGTCAGGGTAGGGTTTAACTAGTATTCTCGTCCCTCTCATTTATTAGCACGCGCTCGCTGCTGTACTTCTATTCATTGCATAGCCATATATACATATACCGCTGCTGTACGTGCACCTGTTTCTAATCATACACAAGCCTTCGCCCATGAATTCTCGAACACGTACTATGAAGCAGGGTCGGCTTCTTTTCTGAAAAACTTTGAATCTGCAAAAGAAGACAATTTCACTTTCTCGTATAGGTCATTCTAATTCTCACAGCCATTCCGTCATGAAACCGACCCTCTGGTGAAGGAAAAGTACCGAGTGGGCGTAGTGGCAGAATCATTGTCACTCTGCACTTTATTTAGACTTTAGCCAGGTCCGTCGAGTTTCAGATTCTTCACAGAATACTTGTTTATCTGGCTCCTGCTTATCCCCCTTCTATGTGAGAAGACGGGTTAACCAACCGGCGAGGCGGTGTGTTTTATAATTGTCCACCCTGGAATTCCCCCATTCAACACCTGCTATCAGAGAATTAGGTGGTCCTGGTAGTCAAGGGACACGTGAGGAGAAAGAGTGGAATTTTTCCCTACGGTTATTCACCCAAACCTGCCCAAATTGGCCCTCTGAGAGTCTGATTTGGGTTCACCCATAAATATGTGGGTATACGCACCCAACTCGGGAAAGAATAAAGCGCGGGCGTGCAACGGCGCCGATGATCGGGGCCGGTAAGCATTCTGTGACTAGACAACTCCATCACCTGAAGCAGAGGATAAAGCATTCAGCTGTCCAATCATGGTCCCAAAGTTCTCGGTAATGTCTACGCACGTTACCACTGAGATTGAGTGGCATGCTCCGCGGAGAGGTAAATATGGCATGTTGCAGGAATAAAGGGCGCCAAACCCTTGTGTGTCAATAATAGTGCTGAGAAGGATGGTTTGATTCTGCTTTCATAGCGCTGTCTCACCTCGCGTGGGGGAACGAATTCCACCCCTCGGTCCACCACTCTCCCACTGAGCTAGATAACCGAAAAAGTACTACACGGTGAACCGCAGATTCCCGCTGAAGCTCCATAATTTGATGGATATGAATTCTTCTGTCTACATGCCTAAAACGCAAATAATCAAAGAAGACGCCAACAAACTGGCAGGTTAACGTTGTGGTAACTCGCTAGGCTGCGGTAGTAGGCAACAAGTGCAGTTACAAGGTCACGTGACCATTTCCCGCGTTCGCCGAAGTTGACCAGTTGACCATAGACCTTGCAAGTGAATACTAAGCCCTTCTTGTCCAGCTAATGGCAGAACTAGAAGGCGAAGATGACTTTCCGAACGATTTTGATGGTCTCGACTTCGATAACATTCCCGAACTCCAAGCACCTACAATCAGCAGAGATATGCCCCAAGTCTTCGTCCCAAGTCCGGCAGTCCCCCAGGACGTGACACCGTCAACCGCATCGAGTCCCGTACCACTCAGCAGCTCAAACAGTATCGAGGACATGGATCCTGCGTTCCTTGCAGCTGTAGATGTGCTGGAGGCTCGCGCACTCAACCAACTACCCCGAGGCATGGAATCCACTCAAGATATACTCAAAAGACAAACATCCGAGACACTTTCCGAGTCTCACCAAAGCGGTATGTCTTTTTCGTTTGTGGAGCTTTGTCCGCATTAGATGGTACTGTCCGACTGTTTCATGGTAATCGCTCGTTTGGGATAGGGGGTTTCCTAAATCAAGTCCACGAACATCCTATCCAATCTATAGGATCACCCTCCATGAAAAGGAAAGGTAAGAGGAAAGCCGAAGAAGACATAGATGTACGAGGTATCTTGGCAGGATACGAAACCGAGCTCACCTGCCCCATGTATGCTTGTTGACCCGCGCTTCGCTGTTTACATTTCTGACACACTGTCTTCAAATAGTTGTTGTGATTTGTTGTGAGGCTTCTTTTCGATTGTGCGATTGGGGGACTTATTATGGTCACTTTAGAGTTGGTGCACAAGTAGCAAATCCGTGTGGACATACTTGTTGTGGGGAGTGCGGCTATGGGTGGTTGGCACAGAACGTAGGAAACACATCGTTGACGCAGTGGCTTCCGTGACGATTCCTTCAGAAATATGAACCTACCTGCGCTGTATGCCGGTCAAATTTATGCGCACGAAATCCTCTGCTCCCGAACTTTGCTGTTGACGCCTTTGTGCGGCAACACCTTCAGGCGCTAGCGAGGAGTGGGCGTCCAGAGTGGCAAGAGACAGGATATAGAACCATTGAATGGAAAAAACGATTGGAGTTTGTGTTTGTTTCCCGCCCCAACGGAGTTCCGCTCATAATTCACAGGTCATGGAAGATGCAGAAAGCAGCCAAGGAGAAAGTGAAGGAGACTACCCGCCAACGACGGCGTCAACCGCACTATTATGATAATGAAGTCGCGGGCCATCCATACGTATTTCCGTGGATAATTGACGAGGGCATGGATGACCAACCGCTGGTTATAATGTCGCGACGAGGAACTCGCTCTAGACGCTAGATATATATATATTCAGGCAGAACCTAACTCGGACATTATTTGTGCAGGGGATTCTCTGGTATGCAGATTCTCGATTACAAATGTTCAGTACTTATGATTTAGATTCGTTCGGAAAAATGAATGTAAAAGGTTGGTCAGAAGCTGGCTCGGACTAGGAAACATGCAACACTTTAATCGCATTCGTGGTCATCATCACTACTACCGTCTCTGTTGGTCCGCCTCTCCTTGTACACATAGTTGGACACTGACTGGATGATGACATCATCAAGTATTTTCGGTGGCAGGTCATATTCAGAAGTTCGGATCACGATCGCATATACGGCTGTCAGCTGTGATAAGGTAACTTTGAGCGGAAGACGAGCGTAGCTAGATACCGTTTTCGATTTTCTCCAATGACTGATTGGTGACAACTTGTTTCTTACGCAGCCCCTTGACGAAAGGTGCGAATCTGTCAAAGTCTTGTTGACCAGTGAGTGCAAGGGGAAGAAGAGGCAATAGAGGAAGCACTTGCCGGACTTGCAGTCTCTAACAAAGCTGCACACCTGGACAGCTCGAGCACGACCTCCCTTGCGGGAAAACCCAGAGATGGCGAATCTCATGAGCTCTCCTGTAAGATCGGATAGGCCGAGTAAATAGTCTTCCTGGGGGAGTGGAAAGTACTGAAGTGAGAGGGTAATAATGAACATGGGTGTATGAATGTGGACATGCAATGCGCGTACAGGGACGCCATGATCGTCAGACAAGGCAGCCTGTACTTGGCCAAAGGTGATCAAGGTCCCATGACCAAGATAATGCGCGAAGCCCGACGCTTCGATGTATCTAAGCAAAGATATTATTCAAAGAATAGGTTATTATGTTGACAGGCATTTACTCTTGTAAACCTGGTGAAATAGAATGGTGATGGCGCCAGAAAGATTCACCCCGTATTTCTAGCTTGATAGCAGCATATATGTCGCGGACCTCACGGAGCTTTTCAATGCCACGCTCGTATGCGTGCTTTGAGTGTACCCGATCGTCCTGTGCGTCCTCGTTCATGATACGGTGGAGGAGGAAGATGACCTTTTTCGATAGGTTGGTGACATCACGACTCGCCTATGCGCACACAGGTCGGGGAATGTAAATGTGGTGTTCTCCGCGTACTAGCGTCCTGTTTAGATTTACCTTTATGAGACGCTCTCGCCTGTCGTTATGGTCGTCAAGCTCGAGCTGGAACTGGCTAAAGATTGACTGGAAGGACATGATGTGACGCAGTCACGCTGCGTGTGACTGGTTACTCCGGTACGTGCTGTGAGCCGTGTTGGTGGCGTTGCAAAGGGTCCCTCCCCTTCAACATCTAGAACCCGGCAAGACGTCCGGTGCTTGTTCTCGACCAGCCTATCACAACAGCTCCCGGTGTATCGCCTTCAAAAGGGAGACCAAGATCTCTCAGCGCCACCGTGCACATGCACACCGTTGACCACCTAGTGAGGCCTCGAAGCATCGCTTACGGCCTTCTGGCCTGATACACTGCATCACGGATATTTTTCTCCCGTAAGCAACCCGTAAGTATCTCTTCCTTGACGATGCAAGATTGAGACCAAAAAAGGAAATGCCCCTGTGTCCGAACCTTCCAAATTGCAGCCCACTTTTCTGTGCGTGTATCAATGTCTTAATGATAGTGACAGTAATGTTCATCTTGCTTTGCAATCTCTACATTCAGCTGTGAAAGGCTACTGACACAACCTGTGTGGTTTCCCGTGTCGTCAGGAAAAAAGTTTACAACCGATACAACGTAGCATCCAATGTACAAAGTCGCCCAGACTTGGTTGAATCAATCCAAAGCGGCATTAAAAGCGGCGTCTTGCATCTCCTTGATGGCCTTTTCTCGTATCATCCCCCAAACTATGTTACGCTGGAAGCGAACATCGCCCAAACCCTCCCGTATCTCCTCTAGCCTTTCGACGTATTCACGATCATCGTCTTCAAGTTCCCGTAGCGTCGCCAATGACTTCTCCAGAGTGTCTTGTTGCATCTGAGGAGATGCGAAGTGTGACGGATCCAGAATAGGTGGCCCGTCGTGTACGTACGACAAAAAGAGCTTATGAGCATTAGGTACGAGGTCCGGAGAACGGGCAAGTCCGCCATCTAGGTCGTCTCCCCCGACAGTGCCGTCAGCTTCCTCCCGTTTCGGTATTACCTCCTCCACCCGCTGCTGCCTTCTGCTCGCATCTTCGTTGATGACCTGCCACAGCCTTCCGAGTGCCCGCTTCATGATGGCTTCACCCTCGATGAGACTGTTTGTCGCATGCTCGAGCTCATCAAGGAGGTTTGAACGGAAAGAATGAGTTACAGAATTATCCATCACAAAGGAGGTGAAGCTGTAATGCTGTGTCACTGGCGGTGGGTATGGGGCAACGAGAGGAGGAGACGGTGAGCGTAGGTGTGGGAGCCCTGGGGGCGAAGGGGAGCGTCTTTCGATGGGTAACAAGTTTCGTATGCGTTGTCGCGCTCGGTCTTCAGCCTGTACGCTGTCAGCAGCTTTGAGGGTGAAAGGGAATGCTTCACCTCCCACTCATCCATATTGGGTCCCCATGCTGCTATCTTTCCTCTCCGGACCCATCTACATCCTTTCATCGTCTTTTTACCCCAGTTTCCACCTGAGACACTGATGTTCAGAGATTCCGTCTCCGGGTCGAATCCTTGCGAGGGATAATACCACGCGTTGTGGTCATTCAAAACAAACGGACTATGATGAGAATCATGAGCGGTGTCGTCTGCGGGAGGATTGAAGACTTACTTTGCATCTTCTTGCATTGTTTTCTGCATCTCGCACTGTGGATGACGAGAACGTGACACCGGCAAAGACCGAAGTGATATACATGTGTCTAATTTACAGTAAAGTCTCGGTTGATTTTTCTGTTTCGACTGGTACCTCTCTCTGTGTGGCCCCTGCATGCTCGAAGCTTTCCATACCTTCGAGGCCCCAGCGGTTCATCAAAGCCTTATCCTAGATAGACCAAGATATGTCAAGGATCATGTAAGATGTATGAAACAGTACCTCATCCCAAGGCGAACCTAAGCCATCCAAATTCAATCATCCCACCATAACATACAAGAGAGAGCAACTCACAAGGCGTCGTTAACATCTGTTCTCCTGTAAAGACAGCATTTGCACCCGCCATAAAGCATATAGCTTGCTCTGACTCGCCGAGAGTGTTTCGCCCCGCGGCAAGTCTGATTATAGTTCCTGGGAGGACGATACGTGCAGTGGCTATCGTGCGAACTAGGGTATGATACGGAACTGGCTGGAATGGCAAGTCAACAAAGGGTGTCATCCTTGATATGCATTTACCTCGTTGTCTTCCAATGGTGTTCCTGGTATAGGGACCAATGCATTCACTGGGAACGACTCTGGATGCTCGGGCATGCTGGGATGTACACGGGTGAGCGACATACTGCTACCCAAGATGCGAAGTCTTACTTTGAAGCTTCGTGAATAAGACCAACTCGGTCCTCATCAGACTCCCCAAGTCCCAAAATACCACCCGAGCACACGTTTATGCCGGCTTTCCTCACAGTATCAATAGTATCTAGTCTCTCATCGTACGACCGCGTAGTGATGACCTAGATTGAATATTACGCTCGTCGCATCCTTGATCGTCAGACAGGGCCACACCTTGGGGTAAAATTCTCGCGAAGTGTCAAGATTGTGATTGTATGCGGTAAGTCCGCTGCACAGGCCGTGAACAAGAACATCGAGACAAAGAAAAGTGGAAGGCGCACGCTTCCTTGAGTTGCATGGCTTGCTCTGGGGATAACATGCCAAGCGTGGTACAGACCTCCATTCCCATTGAGCGAACTTCTCGGACCATTTTCAGAATTCTCTCGAAACCTCTCTTTCGACCTGCTAGGTCTCTCCACGCGGCACCCATGCAGAATCTGGTGCTGCCATTTTCTTTTGCTTTCCGCGCAGCTTCTAGCACGGGTTCGACGTCGAGCAATTTTGAAGCCTTCGTAGGCGTAGAGTATCGCGACGATTGGGAACAGTAGGAGCCTATAGATCGTCTTATCAGTAATATGATCGGAATAGATTCTCGCTTACAGTCCTCGGAACAACCCCCAGCTATATATATGGCCTATTCAGAGGAAATGGCGAAGGATATAGAGCAGGATTATCATACTTTTGATGTTCATCAGGGTGCACAACTGGATCTTGCGTGGGTGGTGATATTGACGATGCATGGTAGCTGCTCGGAAGACGAGATCTAACAAGGGACCATCATATATCTTTTTAATCTCTTGGTGAGACCAGTCATGGCGAACATGTGCTTGACCAGATGCAACTGTTGCGAGCAATCGTGGGCTGATAAATCTCAGAGCAGGTGCTCCACGAAAGAGCGGAGGGAACATATACAAGTAAAGGTCCGTGACAGAGACAAGGAGTCGGAGATTGGACGAGTGCACGTTCCAAGTGCGCCCAGCACAGGCCCGATTTTCTCAGCGTGGTGGAACAGCAAGGGATGGTCATTGAATATTCATTACAACTTGCAAATATACCGTACTGCCAACCAAAGAAAGCAAAGAAAGTGGAAAAATGCTACACACGATAAAAACCAGCAAGTGACTGAAAACATGGATGCGGCGAATGCTATGATATAATGTTAAAATGAAGATGCTAGGATATGACAAATGTCCGTGGCGCGTCAATTATCGCCAGGTCCATGCATGAGCGGCGTGCAAATGTAGCAAGTCATGAAGGGCAAAGGAGTGTGGAAGGAGTCTTAGACCCGACGCCAGGACGAGACTGTGGATTTTGCCTGTGAGGGAGCAGCGCCAAGCATGACACCGCCAGTCAGGACTGTGGTCTTGCCACCATCGTAAGGAGTGACTTCGGTCTTGGTGGTGTCGACAAAGACCCGCGCTTGCCTCGCCTTCTCGCGGCGAGAAATCTGGCTTGAAGACGATGTCTGGTGAGACGTCGAAGAGTAAGAATCTGTGCGGGCGGTGGATGCATATGAAAAGCATGAACTCGAATGAGAAGAGCGAGAGCTGGAACGAGAGTCTGACGAAACCGCTGAAAGGGGTGATTCAGAACGAGCGGGGGCCGGGAAGCGATCAATGACTGGGGTCGTCCAGGCAGGCGCGCTGACCTCGTCGGCAATCATTGCGAATATTTCGTCGTCGTCTGCGCTCTCGCTCTCGAGAAGCTGTTGAGCAATGGTTTTTGATCGGGACTTGGGGTTGGAAGGAATGAAAGGGGAAACAGCTTCTACGAGCTCCTCGGACCAGATGGTCACCAGCTTCGAACCCTTGTCGAAACGAACGGATATGCAACCAGGGTCGACGAAGAAGTCGAATTCACGGCCACCGAGAGCGACGATCCAATCGAACCATTGGACGCCAGTTGCGAGGCAAGCAGAGTAGATGGCGCGAGGCGGGAGGCAGGTTGGAGAGAGAGAGAGACAGCGGCGGCCAGAACCACGGAGCGGTTCTTCAGGCACCCAGGTGGGGGCAAAGAGGGCTGTCAAGTTAGCCTCGAGGACGAGCTGGAGTTTGATGACTGTGGCAGCAGGGTACGAGACGATGAGGGGGCGGGTCAAGAAGGCGATGGCGTGGGTAAGGGTGACCGAGAGACTAGAGACAGGGGAAGCCATGGGTAAAGACAATAGGGACTGGATGGTAGAATGCGAAGGGGACTATATCGCGCAGCGATGGAGTGAGTGCGGGAGAGAAACTCGCTAAAGGATACGTGAAGACGTCAAGTTTTTCTAACGAATCGGGTTGAAAATCAGACGGTGAGGCGGTGAGTTGGTGGCCCTACAGACTATATTGCAATATGAGTCAGAGAAAGAAGGCGTCTGAGGGAGAAACGAGTCGAACCTGGCTGCGGACGGGATTGTCAAAATCCTGATGAAGGGAAAGGGAACACGGACAAGGAGGGGGATTTTATACAGCTGGGACAGGAGAAGCCGTCGCCAGGCAAGAAACGAGAACAAAAAGGACGAAGGCCAATTCTACCGAACTTGCCTAATGTGTACACAATAACATCTATTGTCCCCTTTCTTCGCTCTTCTTCGCTTCCAGGCCCACTGGCTCCTAATACAGATCGATCCATCTAATTGATTAAAGCTTCCCAGCGTCTGGCCCTCGCCTGTTGGCACGCACCACTCCCTCTTGACAGGTGACAGCGACCAACTTCCCACCACGGCTGTACAGCTACAATCTGGAATTTCAGCACTTTTCCAACCACTCTCGAGCCAACACTTACCCTGCCATGCACGACTCCACGTCCATCCCCTGCGCGCGGACACACCACCTATCACCATGTGTCAGCACAGTGCGGATTGCCAGACCCTATGACTAACCACATAGAGCAGACCGTCCTCACAACGGAAACTGTCACTAAAATGGGCGTTCACTTGAATCACAACACTCGACGGATATCGTGCACGCTCACTCATAGTACCAGATTGAGTGATCTAAGGTTGACTGAATTCGACAGCGTCAGGCCGGGAGCTCGTTCAGCCGGGATAGACTCACGCTCATCGCAAGGGCACCCGGTCCCTTTGAGAACCTCCTCAGCTTGAGTGTATCCGCCGCGACCGAGATGCTACACCAGAATCAACGCTAAATCGTGTGACATTGATGGATGCCTTACAATTTAAGGTCTGACATGTATGCCAAAATGCACTACCGTCATTCCGCGATTAATAAAGGAAGGGACAAGGTCAAAATGCGCCAACCTTCTGGTACGGCGTTTCGTAAACGTCCGTTTTGCCCGTCCTTGCTTGCATCCAAAACATGGTCGTCAACACGCCGTGTTCATCGGCGACCGAGCGAGAAGCTCTTCTGACAGCAATGGGGCCATTGGCACACTCCTGCAGAACTCTGCGCCATGAGCATACATCCCGAGAGTGAGAAATGCGTACCGCCGCGTAAGTCAAATAAATGTCCTTGAGCTTCGGATCAAGGTCGTCCCGTGCCGCTTGACGCTGGAACAAGTCTTCCTCTAGCTCGCAGTCCTCTAGGCCTGGGACTCCAGCGGGCATCGCCCATTGGTGCGATGGCTGCCACGGCTCAGGAATATGGAAGGAACAAAGCAGCTGGAAGATAATTTTGCCGTTTTGGACTGCTTTCACGCTGCGTGTGCTGTACGAGCGACCCTCGCGCAAGCGTTCCACAAAATATATGATGGGAACAGCAGGGGAGGCGCTGAGCAGGAAGTAACACTGATACCCTGTAAGCATTCTCTCAGCGTATTACAGACGGGCTCAAGGTCGCACATGGAATGACTATAGGCAGTAAGCCCTCAGGCTCGGGGGGAAATAAGAGGCCGCTCACATGGAGACCAAAGGTGGGGTTGACGCATTTCGTGGCGGAAACGATGGCTTGGGAGATGACCTGACCACCAAACACACCCCGAGCGCGCACCGGAACGAATAAATTCACGGATCGGAATAGATTGACATCGATTTGCTCGACCTCTAGAGAGGTGGAGATCTTGGAGCTCTCTGCCTGGTTACTTTCTTCCATGTAGCGTGACGAGGAACTTTGAACGCCTGTTTAACTAGTAATAGTTAATATTTAATAACCGCGCATATGTACATGTCTCTAGCCATTCAGATTATCTCTACCTCCACTGTAAATCCACACTCATGACAGATTTGCTGGCCTTGTCCGTCCTCTGTCATTTCCACAAGTCCAAACGCGTGCTTGTGCTCTTGATCCTTCCTCCGTTGCCACACTCCTTCCCGAGTTCTTCGCCGCAGTTCCATCAATCCTTCTTCAAACTTCCTGTTCTTTTTCTTTTTCTTCTCCTCCATTCGACGTTCCCACTCCGCATCTAGTGCTTCGGGCGAGCCCCACTTTTTCCACGCAAAGTCTTCGACCTGGCACCGCAGGAAGAGCATCATATTCGCGAACGTAGATTTATGAGGATTCGCCTTCAGAATGTGGGGCAGGAGCTCGCGGTCCCGCAACTCAGCTAATAGAACTTTGAACGCCGCGATACTTTACAGACAAACCCACTTACCATCAGTGAGAAGGTAGTCCTGCATCAGGCGTGTGTCACCCATGCTAACTCGAATGCAATAAAATACACACCTCTTTGCATTCTGTTTTTGTCAGTAAACTATATTTTTCTGGGTACTGGTCTTTGCACTTGTTGCAAACCAGACAGCCGAATATTTTCTTAAAGGTATAATCAATGTCGACCATGTGGCATTCTCTGCATTTCGGATTGAGTGACGGATCAAGAAACATTGCTGTAGACGGTCGGAAACGCACAGATAACAATATCGGGTAAACTCACCGGGTTCTGCACTCTGCATTGCCCGTTGTCTCTCTCTTTCACGCTCTTTGGCGCGAAGATCTTCCTCTACTTCCTTGTTATCCTCGACCAGGAAGCCCCCTTTAGAGTTGACCATCTTGGACAAGTCATACTCAAAGTAGGAACCGAGACGCGAGTCTCGTTTGAGCGGCTTGGAGGTGGACGAAGTTGAACCTGCAGAAGTCACCTCGAGGGGTCGCTTTTGGTTTGCATTCGTGACTGACGAGGATGAAACGACCTCTGCTTCCCGACACCTTTGTCTGGCTTTCGCTGATTATGACGTTCAGGGGATAGAATCTTCACACACTACTTCATCGGATCGTACCTCTCAGTCGATTGAGCTCGAATCGTTTCGCATCTTCAGGGCACAAGTTCGAGTCCGTTGGCGCAGAGGTAGGTATATCTTTCTGCATGTCGTGGTCACTTGGTCACAGCTTTAAGGCTGTGATGACATGTATTTACTTAATGTGCCACAACAAAAAGCTTGAACGACTCCCGTTCAACTGTCCATTGTAGATTTCTCGTCGACTGCCATGTCAGCCTTTGACATCTCCAAGGTTCCATTGCTATTACCGGTGCCAGATTCCATTTCCGCCACTCCGTTGTTGGTCGCAGACCTGTGCGACTCGTCAGCATCCATAGTGAGCGAAGTTTTGAGTGTTTGCGAGATCAGAGTAGTGTGGCCACTCGGTCCAGCGCCGTGGGTCGAGCTGGCAGCACCGGCGCTGAGAATCCCACCACCTATTCCGAATCTCCTCATTTCTCCGCTCTCGGTTTCGCTAGAGCGACTCCTGCTATCGCGTCCCCGATCTTTGTGATTTGCGTAGTCCCTCCTACCACCTTCCCCTTCATCATCGGAGTCAGAGAGCTCCCCGTCTGCCTGAACTCGCGAATCAAGCAAGCGCCGGTGTCTTCGGTTGTCAGGCGGTATGAGGTCTTCATCTTGATTCATGTCGTCCATTAAATCATCCATGGGTGTCTTTGGAATGTCTGACAGGGCAATGGGTTAGAGACTAGACGCAACTATTTGTTCCAAACCTGTCATCTGTACACTCGGGGGACCCTTCAACTTGCGCAGGTTTTCCATTACAATATTCTTTACCCGTTCCAAGTACTCCGGAGTGTTCATATCCTCAGTGTTTGACGCCCTCACGTCTAGTTCGTAGTCCGGCCCAAAATATTCATAATATTCATTGACCGGTATTTCTTTGGTATCTGTCAGTCCCAATATTTTCAAAGTTCAGTGTGGTTATTTCTTACCGGGTCCAAGCTCAACCCCAGCAGCCAATCCTGTCTCGTATGCCCACGCACGACTAACGTTTCGCATCGTATATCCTCCTCCCCCGAGGAGCAGCAGGGGCTTGTTGAATGACTTGACGAACTTGACACAGTTTGCGTGCCCTAGCAGATACCCCGTTTTACAACGTGTTTGCGGTGCTTCAAAGATCTCACCTTTCATGGAAAGGTTGAGGCATCCGAGCTTGTCCCCTGACAATGAATCCGTGCCACATTGTAATACGATGGCTGAAGGGTCATATGACCCCATTACTTGTTGTATGATCTGCATCAAATGAACATGTGCAAATTGACATTCTTCTTCGAAATTGCTCACTGGTTCGAAGACAGATTTGTAGTTCTCGTCTGAGATGCCATCTCGCAATGGAAAGTTCAGAGCGTAATACTTGCCCTTTCCGATGCCTACATCCTGTTTGATTCATAGGAACCTGACATGTCTGATCGCAAAAAAGAATGGGCTTACACGAAGTTCACCAGTCCCAGGGAAATATTCACCATACTTGTGGAAACTGACTGTCATGACACGATCTGTAGTGTAGAATGCTTCTTCTACACCATCCCCGTGATGGACGTCGATATCGATATAAAGCACACGTGTATGGTACCTAATACATTGCGGAAGGAGTCGTATGAGTTCTCATGTGAAAGAACGAACAAGCTGACCGAAGTAGTTCCAGTATGCCAAGCACAATGTCTGCACAACTAGATCAGTTGATGTATCGCAGGATGAAAACAATATACCGTTGACGTAGCAAAAGCCACTGGCTTCACTCTTCTTTGCATGGTGTAGTCCACCAGCCCAGTTGATGGCGATGTCGCACTTGTCCCGACTTAGGCGAGCTGCGCCCTCTAATCCAGTTCGTTAGTGAAACAGGTCGTCTAACCTATAACGTGACTGACCCATGGAGCCACCAGCGGATATGGAACAATAGTCAAAAAGCCCGTCAAAAACGGGGCAATCATCACCAACATTGTCTACCACACAGCAGAGCGTTAGAACGGGGTAGTTATCACCTTGCTTAACCTACATTTGTGTTGTTCTTTAATGTACGAGTTCATGTTGCTGGGTGTTATTCTACTGAGAAAATCGACATACTCGTCAGAGTGAAATTGTGTCATTTCGCGTTTCGTTGCAGGTTTTGCACGCTATAGCATACAGAAAGTTAATTCTGAACAAGAACAGCCCCGTACACTCACAAATATTTCCATCCTCTTATATAGACCGTAGTTCATGACGAGGGAGTGACACATCCGTATTCGTGTGGGTTTCATCCTGGAGCAGAAAGCTACTTGGTCCTGTTCGCAAAACTGCGCAGAGAATGGGGTACATACGGATGTCCAGGTCCATAGTGGAAGCCCCCGATATCCGAGTCAAAGAAATAGCACTGGTAATCGATGTTTCAACATCCATTCGGAGGGAATCACTCTTGAGAGTCGGCCAGCACTTGACATGCAGGAAAGACACGTACGACACGCTTTTTTTGGGCTTCGCCATCAAGGGGCAATATACTCTCCGACATTTTTTGCAAAGTAGATGGACAGAGTTGCAGTAATTGTATCCTATCGACGATCCGAGCTGGAAGGTCACAAGGGTCGAAGTAATTACCACTGACACGTGCCAGTGCAAACCATTTGCAAAGATCGCAAACAACATCGCAACAAAACAAAGATCCGACATGTAAGACTAGTGCAGAGAGAAAAAACATGCTCGGTATATATTCAACAGCCCACATCAATCATATTTTGGCCTTTCCCAGCGGGGCGTCACTTCCTTTGTAAACCAAAGTAGAAGGAGCAAACCCGAAATCGTCTGATAGAAATATGTCCTATGCAAGAGATGCAAGAGTCAGTGATGAGTACAACATGTAGCAGACATGGACGCGAACAAGTTCTCCGGCTATGACGCGGATCTATGGGGTAAATTTAGAAGCATCCAGATGAATGGTGTCGCGAGGAGGAGGATGCCTTACCATGGACCAATGATGGACTGCGTGTAGTGCGGCAAACCATAACTCAACGATCGGTAAGTCAGACAGTCTGATAGGTAGAGTTTTTCTCTCACCTCTCTGCCAAAGGTAGTTTCGAAAGTATGATTAAACGGCGTGACGGCATTTAGAGTAATGACCCGATCGAGTGTAATTGAAGGGCATGATTCGAGCTCTTTGAGACGTGATATCGCGGAGGCCAACGCGTTGCGGGCTTCGGAGAGGCTGCTCTCCATGGGGGTGTTGCGGCTACGTACATCATAAGACAAGACATGGGGTTGACTACCAGCTACGCAGTCGATCAACAGCATAAAGTGATCCCGTGCATGGCGTAGATGCTTTCCTATTGTAGTACGCATTGACGTCAAACCGAGAACAAGATGTGTGCAGGCAGGTTACCGATGGTTGAGCCCGGGAGATATCTGGACTGTACTGTAAGCTGTTCGTCATCTGTCAGGACGCTGTCGACAAGGTCAAGTGCTTGCTGCAGAATAGTAGAAGATACGGAAAGAAGCTCTGATAATTGTGATAGATGTGGGTTATGATCGCCATTGGCATGCTTTGTCGGGGACTCGGACATGGCTGACAAGGACATATCGGGGGTGATATGGATATGGAGGCGGAAACGAGACCTGGTGGGTAAATAGGTGAACACCGGTCCGACAACATGTTTTCGTCGGGCTAAGCCTCGAGGACTGATTCATCTGATAACATGGAACTTGTGTCTGACACCAGGAAGTGTTGGTAGGATAAATATTCCTTGAGCCAAATTTCGAACAGCCCATGAGACCAGGTCGGGCTGTCCGAACTCAAGGCAAGGGATCTCGTTCTGCCAGAGATGTTCCCAAACCAACCGAGTGGTGGATCAGAGACAGGAAGATCGTCAGAAAACCCGCGTCCACCGTCGTCGTCGCTCTGGTTCTTGCAGAACACGAACATGACTGAACCCGGCCGGGGTATCCCACAACTTGCTGACGTAAGTATTCCTCCGAGACCCATCCCGAGGTTGGGTTCCCTTTCCTCCTCATCATCCATATGCTTGCTTCACTCAGAAAGGCGGGCTCCCTCGTTCGCGTAAGTATCCACACTGCGCCTATTGCAGACATCTGATTTCGTTGACCAGACGGCTTCCCCTGCCGGCCAACGCCGTTTTCTCTCCCTACACGAATACCAGTCCGTCAACCTTCTCAATGCGGTATGTGGAACACATTATCTGTTTCATCTTGCGTCACTAAACCCGCTTCCAGTATGGTATTCCAACGCCAAAGAGCATTGGGGCAAAGAGTCCTGATGAGGCCTTCACTGTCGCTGAGTCCTTTGGTGTGACCTCATTCTATGGAAAAAGACGGCATCTAATTTTTGTTTATACAGGCACAAACAAACTCGTTATCAAGGCACAGGTCCTTGCTGGCGGCCGAGGCAAGGGAACCTTTGACAATGGATTCAAGGGAGGCGTGCACATGATCGACACGTATGTCCTTTTTTGTACAAAACTCATCTTTGCTGACTTTCATAGTTCTGAACAAGCACGGGAAATTGCCAGGCAGATGATCGGTGCCAAGTTGATCACCAAGCAAACCGGTTCCGCGGGCAGAATCTGTAACGCTGTTGGTGCTAACTTACCCTTGGTGTCTAGATCATATTATTCATCGTTACTAGGTCATGCTTGCCGAGAGACGTGATCCCTCGCACGAGTACTATGTTGCAATTCTCAATGATCGTGTTACCCAGGGTCCCGTTTTGGTCGCTTCCAATCAAGGTGGCATGAACATCGAGGAAGTCGCTGAAAAGGACCCTCATGCCATTATTACCACTCCAATTGATGCTGAGAAGGGCGTCGATCCCGCTGTTGCCTTGGAACTCGCACAGACGCTTGGGTTCAAAGACGCCACGACTCAGAAGGAGGCAGCGGATATTTTCGTGACCTTGTACAAGTTATTCAAAGACAAGGACGCCACCCAGATTGAGATCAACCCCATGGCCGAGACCACCGATGGTCACGTTCTTTGGTATGTCAGCGCTTCTAAAACCCCGTAATTCTGCTAGAATATATTCCCAAGCATGGATGCGAAACTCGGCTTTGATGATAACGCCGAGTTTCGGCAGAAGGATATCTTTGATCTTCGTGACATTTCTCAAGAAGAGCCTTCCGAGGTTGAGGCACAAAAGGCCAATTTAAACTTCATCAAACTTGATGGTACCATTGGTTGCTTGGTCAATGGTGCAGGTTTGGCCATGGCTACCATGGATGTGCTATCGTTACACGGCGGAAATCCTGCAAACTTCCTCGATGTCGGAGGGTGAGGAGTGAACTTCTTGGATCGAGTTACTTGTTCATGGTTTGTGCAGTGGTGCTACCCCAGAGACCGTCAAGAAGGCATTTGAGATTCTCCTGACTGACCCCAAGGTTAAGAGCATTTTCATTAATATCTTTGGAGGTATTATGAGATGTGATTACATTGCCGAGGGTGTTATCCGCGCTACCAAAGAACTCGGGCTTAGCATTCCACTGGTTGTACGACTCAAAGGCACGAAAGAGGCAGAAGCAAAGCAGTAAGTGTCTGTTTTCACTACAGGATAGTGTGAGTGTCACCAATCTTCTATCTAGGATGATCAAGAATTCCGGTCTCAAGATCATACCCTTTGACGACCTCGACACGGCTGCCGAGAAAGCTGTCGAGTTGGCACACGCATAGATAGTAGATATAGAATATCTCGTTTACCCTTTAATGGTTATTTTCACCCCTCTTGATTGAATAAGTAAAGTGGCATTCAAAAGTAACAGAAATATCAATATATCATCCGAGCGGTCATATGTAATGTGAGCACGAGTATTTACCATGATGGTCGTGAAAAGGGAACATGCGTATACATCGGTTGTGGAGGAATATGATTTTGTGAATGAGATGGTTGTTGCATGTGAGGTGCACCAGATATGCCCTCTGATCGACCTTGTCCCCGTTCTGGAGGACCAGAGTTCATGTACGGCGGACGGGGCCCAGAGGGAATCATTGCAGGTGGGTGCATCAACACCGGACTTCCATTATACATTGGTACGTTGGCTGGTGCAGCAGGATGCATGACTGGACTTAGCATAGACATTCCACGAGGACGTGGCGGCACTGAGCCGCTAACAGATGGTGGTACATTTTGGGGGGAAAGTCCAGGGTTGTAAACCGGAGTTGGAGCTGGATATGCTACCATTTGGGGAGGGTAAGGGGAAGGGACGGGCCGGACCGCGCTGTTGTTTTGGGAGGTTTGCATAGGCACCCACATGGGCTGATTGTACAGCTGGGGATGTCCGTTCATATGAACTCGTGGTATGGGACTTGGCGCAGTGGGAGGATACAATACAGTAGGACTGGGGGAGTGTGCAAGCATTGGCGATGAGAACGCGGCAAAGTGAGGACGTATAGTAGCACCAGGAGCCTGATGGGGTGTTGGGTAGCTGAAGGTTGGAGGGCGTGTGACTAATCCATTAAGCGAGGATGGTGACATGGGCGGGGGTCGGTGAGAGGACACATTAGAGGAGGTCGGAACCTGCTGAAATGCACGGGTAACGTCGTGAATGGATATTTTCGAGGCCGCCATAGCACTAGTCGGCGGAGGCGTTTCACCGTCCTCGGATTTGACCTCTTGAATAGTGAACGGCAATGCAGTGAGGTCGTCTGCGATACCTTCCAAAGAGTTTACTGCCGATACTTGTTCCTTGTCAGCAGTTTGGGACCAGACAGCCTTGAGGTGCTCCGGGTCAGGTGCCCTGGCGGGAGAATCTTTGCTGGAATAACTCAATGGCGACTTTGTCCAGGCAGTACTGAAGGACGCTGACGCCGGCGTACGGAGTGATCGTTCCGTCTGAGAGATATATGAGCCGAGAACATAATCGAAAATTAATCTGAACATACGGATTCCTCCGAAGCTTTGCCGTCTGCTTGTGTAATCAAGCTGAGAGAAGGAAGGTGCATGTCATGGTTCACCTGATCGACAACAGGATCAGAACCCTTGTTTTCTAAAAGGGCCGGTGCAGTTGAAGCGTCGACAATCGACGAGGATAAAAGCACGCTTGATTCCGGCTGGGAAAGTTGCGTCATTTCCTCAAGCTCACTGGTTACTGTAAAATTGACGGTGCTCTTTGAGTCCTGGAAAGACGGGCCGGGGTCACGATAAAACCCAACTGCAGAGCCTGCTGGCAACTTTGGCTGTGTCCTCTGGCGGACCAAGTAGGATTCTGATTTTATGGTTACCTCTTCCGTCACCGTACGTTCAGAGGGAAGCGCTGTAGGTTCCGGGGCTGGAGAACAGCTTGTGACATCTAAAATGGGCGATGTATCTTCTGAGACTGCGGTTTTCTGGTTCGTGGAGGATAAAAGGGGACCCCTACGCCATGTGGGAAGGTCATCAACAACCTTCAAGCGTCCAGGTGCTGCACCACTTTTAACGAAACCAGAAGGTAGGTTCACCTTGGGGAAAGCAGTGGAGTACGCGCGGGCAATCCTCGGTAATTGAACCCTGTATCTAACTCTATTACCTTTGCCTGGAGTAGGGCGTTTGAGCAGGATCTCGTTCACCGACAAATCTCGTTTGCTCATGCCATCAACAGGTGGGTCCCAAGAAAGGGTGTCAAAGCGAACATGACTCGACGAGTTTTTCAACAAATGGAGCTGCCGCTTGGGGATGGAATCAACTGGCCGTAAAATCACAGGCAACTTGACAATCAGAGTGACTGGTCGGGGTGAACAAGGAGGATCGCAGCAAGTTGTGCCATGGGCTTCTTGCTCTAAATCTTGCCGAGGTTGTCTTAGGGCGGGAGGCAACCACTTGGCATCCTTGGAAGATGTTCTAGTCGAGATGGGAAGTTCCAGGACCCGAACTTTTGATTTAGAGACACCAGTACGCCAATCCATGGGTTCGTTTGATGAAGTGACCCTTCCTGCGTCGACCTGCATATTATCCAGAGCACCCTTGATGCGGGACATGACGTCGTCCAAGGCAGACATTGTAACTTGTCGGAACGGGATTGGGCCTTTACTAGGACGGTGCTGAGGTGCCGTTGCAGAAGGATGGCTCCGCGTGAAGCTATTTGGACCATTGGGACCAGAGAGACTATATGAATCGTGTTCCCGCACCCCTGGGGTAGGTACTGCTGGGACCGAAGGGGAAGGAACCTGATTCTGCTCAGTTGAAGGGAGAACGGAAGCTTCCGGAACGATAGGAAGGGCGTGGCGTTCGACAGCGGGCGAAGCAATTGTTGTAGAGACTGCATACATAGGAGCATCTTCAAAGAAATCACTGGCAACTGGTCGAGGTGGGAATGAGTGACGGTCCGAAGATATGGGGGAATAGGATGGTGTTGCTGGGGTCAAAGGTGTCAATGAAGTCTGTTCGCCACCTATGAATTTGCCGAGATCGGAAAAATCAACGACCTCAAGGTTATCGTCAGCGACAGTGCCAGATGATTCTTGGAACAGTGGGGGTGAAAGGGCCGGGAGTGGTTGTGGTGGGAGCTTCGTCTTGCCACGCCATGAATCAACTTGTTCCGAAGAAGGAAGCGACCCATTAACAATGGTATTCGAGCGAGGAACTCTAGCATCACGTTGCGAACGTCCGACAGGTCTCGGTGAAGGTTGGCGCTCGTTACCATTCAGCTGCGTAGCTTCCCAAGAACTGAATTCCTCCGAATTGGCATTAAGTCGATCCGAGCTCTGAGTTGGAGCGACAGCTTGCTGGATAATCTCTTCAGCAGCGTCCTTCTGAGACATTGGATCAGTGGACCATAATAGGCCTTTACAAAAAAGAGACTTACCTGGGCTTGTATCATTCGTGCCTCAAGTTCGGCTGCCTTCTTTCTCGCACGTTCTTTCTCTTTTTCGCGTTCCTCTTCTTCCATTTGTCGCCTCTGCTTCGCACGCTCTGCAGACATATGCATGGCAGCCTTGTGCACATCTTCGATATCCAGAACTGGTGCGGCGTCAGAC
This sequence comes from Boletus tylopilopsis, assembly GCA_038093875.1. Taxonomy (NCBI): domain Eukaryota; kingdom Fungi; phylum Basidiomycota; class Agaricomycetes; order Boletales; family Boletaceae; genus Boletus; species Boletus tylopilopsis. The sequence goes on along the minus strand of JBBPTB010000032.1, from coordinate 1,625 downwards.
TGTACCTCAGCTGTAAATGCACCAGGTAGCTGAGAAGCCCTAGAAGGTTGCGCGGATATGTTTGCAGGGAGGACGGACAAATGTTGCAATGGGGATTCCCGTGCTTGGGATCTCCGGGAAAACGGGACGTCCGAAGAAGATGACAAGCCCTGTTGGCCATCGGGAGTTGAACTAGCAAAGGAGGCGGCTGAGAGCCTGCGATGTCGTTTCTCGCTCATGCCACGGGAATCGTGGAAGGATCCCGACGACCCAGGGGGATCTCTACTTCTGACCTTGTATTGACCATTGTCGGCTGCGAGAGCACGTGGGCCACTATCATGCTCTGTGTTCCGTCTACCTAAGGGGTCCCAGCTCCTTGATGACTGCACCGAAATATCATGAGTTCCTTCGGAAGGTTTCTGTAACAGATGCACGGGATGTACCGGACTATGAGGCGGAAAGTCCCTGCTAAAGCGAGACTCAACAGGTGAAAGAGCGGACTCTGGGTGAGCATTCCGCCGTGAAAATCCAAGGCTGGAACCAAGTCGGTTTGGCAAATGCGGACTGGTATAAGGCTCTAACCTATTGGAACGCTCATTGAAAAGTACCCTTGACCCCTCCGCCGAGAGATAACCGGGTTGCGACGGAGTAGGAGAAATCGAGATGGGTTGGGAAGAACGGCTAGGCAAATCTCTGTGAAGTACGATCGGTGATTGCCTATTACGAGGCCAGCTACGATCAAAATCATCCGCAAACCTCTCTTCTTTGCTGACGGGCTCAGTCGACACGTGGTCAGCTGCGGAGTGGGGAGAATCTTCGTCCACAGGGGTGGTTGTGGCACTCGCGACCGGGGGCTGAGTGATGGAGGTTGGTGCTACCTTGTACTGACGTCCATCCCCGAACTCGATGACATTGTCCAGAAAATTGTCGTCGTCTTCCTCCATCTGTGAATGGTGAGATGTAAAATTGAAGTGACGAGAAAGGATCACGAACCTCATCCCAGTGATGGGCATTTGGGTCAAGGTGTACACCGCGGAACGCGTCGGCTTCCTGGGACGGTACGTGCCTCTGGGTGAGAGACTCGTCAGGCTTTGGGTCCTCGGCTTTGACGATGCGACCTGTTGGGGAATGATTTCCAACATCATGGTGGAAAGGCAGCGAGCAACTTGCCTTGGGCAACCTCTGCTGCGGTAGGAAAATCGCTATGTGCGGTGCTATCCGAGGCCATGGGAAGAGACTTTGTGTTTCCCCATGCAGGTTTTGCGGAGGTATCTTTCTTGACCAACGCAGAGGATGACGGCAATGCATTTCTTGGTTGGGGTTGTATGACTTTGCCGGCGTGGGGGAATTGAGGCACCACGGGGTTTGGCGCGGGTGGTTGGGGAGGCGGGGCATTCGACGAGTTTGACGGGGTGGCAGAGACTGGTGGGGTGGCAGATGAGGGACGAGACCAACCCGAAGGGGTGGATGTGGATAATTGAGCGGTGGAGGTAAGCTTGGCTGTGACTAGCTTGGAATGAGAAGACGTGGGATGAGGGGGCGGCCGAGCTGGAGGATAAGTGAGCGAGGGAGACAAGAAGAGGAGGGGGAGAACGTACGGGCAGGACTACCAGTTTTAGCTGCGACGGAGGCGAGGGAAGCGACGG